>MU931449.1:0-15628 GCA_036418165.1 Cooperia oncophora
TTAACCTGAGGTGACTCCCTCTCTGGAGCGGCCATCAGCGACCACAGTGTTAACAACGTCTATTCCCAAGATTGAGGACGAGGAAAAGAGAAAGTTAGGCTTGTCTCACTACGTAACAGTTATACAAACGCCGTAAAAATGCATTACCCGATTATTGGAGTACGGTAGCAGAAGCGCATGTAATGCGGCGTCGGCGTCTCGCGGGCCTCTTAGGTGATCAGGAGAATCGGCCAATTTTTAGCCCATGGAGCCGCGAAGATATTTCCAGCTGAGTTAGGTGTCTTTGAAGGACCATAACTTCCTCAAAAGCGGACCTTGGGGAAGAGGAGACCGTATCGTGTAGAGGAAGGTTTGCACTTCCTAAAAGTACTAAAACGTTTATGAACGTCGCAAAAATCACAGAGAAATCTGCCATAGGGATTCGTTGGGGAGTGGTTTCAACCGAACAGGTTTTGAATTCAATGTATATTTTTTTTTGTAACTCAACATTTCACAAATCTGAGAATGGTTTCGAGTGTTTGAAGATTTTCTCTTTCTAAAAACCTCTTGAACTGTTTCTGAAGCTCTCGGGATTCATGAGATCTCGCTATGGGGATTTCTTGAGGAACACTCCCAGCTGCGCGAAAAACCCGTTTCCTGCTGTTACCGTTTCAGTGTAAGCTGTGCGAATAAGCCGGCGACACGCGATGTAGAACTATCTGCTGAGTGGGCAGGAGCAGGATATGGTTCGTTTAGCGCCGATCACGCCAACTTTGGATGCGCCGCGCACTGAGGGCCGCGCAGAGGTGATGGGATGGTGCAACTTGTGCGTAATGTCTGTTCACGCGAGAGCAAATGTGTCTATAAGGTTCAGGGAGGTCCATGGCGAGCCTGTGCACTTGTTTACAGTGTTTTCCGTTGCGTATGATGGAACATGTCCCTGTCAACGCTGCCAGATTCGTGCTCCGCCAATCGCTGACTCCGATAAAGGAGACCAACTGCTGGAAAACGTCTGATATGAACGATATGGTAGTCCTGTCGCTTGTCGAGAAAAAAACAGGTTGGCTCAGCGCCAAGCGCGACCGCGGACACGCCATATCATTGGCAGCGAACCAGAGTTTGAGTGTGTACTGTTTAGTCACCAACGGACTTACGAGATAATGTCGACTTATTAATATTTGCAGTTATTTCGGATTAGTTTGATGAATGAAAGTTTTGTACTATTTTTTTGCATATCCGAGTTCTCTACAAAGCAAGTTTCGTTGTACAGGACTCAGCACATTGACAATTTGCGCTGCTCGTTACTGGCTGCCGCACTCACTACGACCCCCCCCCTCTCCTGGCGGCCAAATACGACCCCCCTGTTGGGGATTCCCCAACCAACGATGTGCCCTGCGCCTCACACCTAGTCTTCCTTGGCGAGACAAGGTGCGATTGTGTGTCCTGGAGGAGACCGAGTTGATAGGCGAGCCTTGCTGGCCACACTTGTTCTGTCCAATAGAGATATACTCTCGTTTGGATTCTTAAACCTACGTGAGCAGCACTTGCTTGCGTAGTCGCTTTTTTTCTTACTTTAAGCTGGTGCTGGTTTTGTTCTGCATGGTATGCAGTGAGTTGTGGGGGAAGACCATGGACAAAATACATTAGGAAAGAGCAGGCTAAAGCAGAGTGAAGAGCGGGTGCGAATAGCCGGGTCGGCCTGTTGGGATTTCCCTTGTCAGGGGGAAGCACAGCACTCGGCCCCAAGGAATAGACGCGATCGACTTCGCACATCATCCAAACTCACGTATCAGTTTAAAACCATATACTTGCGGGCCAAAACGCGGGCGAAAAGTTGAAAAGCCAGTACACCAGTCCGCGGCAACTGCTGAAGCGATTCGCAGCAATCCATGTGCGTTGCGCCCGTGAATTGCGCTGCGCGGAGGTCCTGCGGCTGTTGGGGAGGGCCTTCGGGTGATGGATCATGGGATCTTTCGTCGGCAGTCGGGAGCGCGACGAGGCTTAGGCACCGAGCTCGGTATGTGTGTTCGTCTGAACGCCAAGAATCGTTCACACGCATGTACTTCATGAATTTTACGACTTGACGGTGTTTGGGTTTTCGGCATAGACCATCTTTCTTTTAAGTTTTTCATCATTAGTTGCAGACTTGTCAAGTCGTGCCGTTTATGGTTAGTACGGCCTTTCGAGCAAATTTAGAATTTCTCCATTTACAGTGCGGAACATGCGATCATGACCGGCGCCGTTTACCATCTCGAAATATGATTGTTCGCTGGCATTTTCATTAGGTTCCATTTTAAGGGCCGCAAAAAACAACCGGCACAATAAAAAGGCGGCGGGAGAGCGGGTGACGCCACGGACAGATCGACCAAAAAGGGGGCCGAAAGCGAAGTCGAGCCTGTGTAAGCAGACGCGAGTTGTGTTGTCAGGCAGTTGCGGTGAACAGCGAGCGAGCGCCCAAAATCCCTCCGATTTCGAAACGTCGTGATGGCAACACGGGTAGAAGAGCGCAGTTTTTGTGTATTGAGAGTCCTGAGCTTAGTTATATGCAGAGGCTACACATCCAATTATCGACCAACTCGCACATAGCACTTTCACAACAATTACCACATTTCAACCCAAGTTATTCAGATAGAAATTATGTTCCGAATGGAAGAGTTCGGATATCGGAGAATGACCGCTGGAGAGATCAGAAACAGATCCGCTGCGTGACTGTCTTTACGAGGCTTCCGGATGGATTAGAACGAGGAACACCGCAGTCCAATTACAGATGGTGCAGCTCTCAGCGCTGAATTACAACAGCAACATCACTATAAAAGTTAATTTGCATATCGTCCTTCGTCGCAACCTGGTTATATCTCGATCTATGCCTATATAACTATAAGGTCCTGCACTGACATCACTTTCAGCATCACGCTCGCAGTCGTCAAAAAATGCAGCTCTCAAAAAGACTAGCCACTTCATATTCGCACTTGAAATTCCCCCTTTTGTCGACGTTCTGTTCCTAAACCGCATCGTTGGTCACAAAAAGGCAATATTCTCGCGCAAGCAAATAAAGGTTTTTCTTCGCAGTTGCCTTCCTTCGACGAACTACGATGGAAAAAGAACGCATTTGTCGAGACCGCACTCGCACCTTACGGCTACATCGCCTCACAAAAGGCACTACTTCGCAAGTGGGTAACCCCTCCCCTTATCGCAGCTTCCTGTATCCAGCGCACTCGACCAGGCAGGAATCGGCGATTCCGGCCCCTCAAGGCAGCTACACAGCTTCCTCTATCAAAGGGGACGGCTACGCAGCTTCCTTTATTGCAGACCGTAATTGTTCCTGTTCGGCAAAAAAATCTTTCTCATCCCACAGGTAAGCCGTGGAAGACCGCTTTGTTTTCTGCACGTCTCAGGGTACTCCACGTGCCTTTTTTGTCGGCCCTTAGGGTTCATTTCGCACATGCCGTGAGGAAAATCCCCCCTCACACTTCGCTCGCCCGGAGGAGCACGCAAAACGTTGCTCAACCCCGAACCCCACCCCCCCCCCAATACGCTGCTGTAAGTTGTCGTGTTTAGTCTTTTGACTGCAGCCATGAAATGGGAGTAATACCATAACTTTACTGAAGAGAGACATTTCCCATCAATTACTGCAAAGGCGGAGTGTTAATAGTACGATGCTGCTGTTTTTGGTTTTGTAGGCCCGAGAAGAAGTTGGAATTTCTCAATCACATCTCAGAAAATAAGCTAAGGCCAAAATTGTGTCGTGAAATGCCAATGGCTGTTATAAATTAGTCAAAAATTTACGCAGTCTACCGTTGTCTACTTTGATTCACCTTGCCTTCCTTGCCAAAGTGTGTGCGTCTTGACATTATTCCTTTGGGTGCATGAGTTCAAGGAGTCGGCAACGTCCCTACCGCCGCTCCTAAACCAGGCCGTCTACCTTTAAAGGCAAAGCCCGCGACCACAGATTGTGGGTAACGGAACCCACATAGGAACGAAAAAGGGCTAGGTATCTGATTAGCGGAGAAAAGCAGCAGAAAAACAGCCGAAAATGCCCTAAATAGGATTCCATATCGACTCCAACTTGTACATGCATGCAATGAAGAAAACGCATGTTTGTACGAATTTCCACTCGTCGTTATCATAAAGATATCAGCTCTTTTATCGTATCACCTCACTCTCACCATTCGGAAGAGATAGCATAGTGGCTACTAGCTAGTAGCTAGCAGCCGGTGGGGGTCGGCATGGGCCTAAGGGGCGCCCATGGGCCTAATTGGTTAGCTTAAAGCGGAATTCTTGCCGATTTTCACTTTCTAAAGGTAGCGCAGCCTCCGCAATCTCCTTCCGGATCGTCTGACACATTTGAAAGGTCATAGCCTTATTTTATCGCGGAAAGTGCCTTTAAGGAACGAGATCTAAGTAAGCAGAAATGAGGGATGTGCTGCTGCAGCAGAACTAGCACTCGCTTATGTACTTGCGTATGTGCAAAAATTTGAACGCTTGGAAAGTTCAACTGGGCCACGTGAGAGCGAATTTCGTGTCGGAACAGGGGGAAGTCACGATAAAGAGTGATTTTCCTCCCAAGGCCACTGCACCGAGAAGTATTTTCAGCGTTGGTGGGGTCGTCGTAGGAAACGCCTGCTCCGGCAGATCACGCGGAGAAATATTGCAGAGAGTTCCGAGAGTACCTGCAGGAATACCTGCTCTCGACGTGATTCAATGGCTGGGGTGAATGGGAAGAAAAGGTTACCTCTGCACCCCATTTGAAAACTGAAATCAAAGCGGAGTGCCCGCTACAGTGGTTACATCCAGTAAAAGCAGCCATATCACCAGTTTTCCGACGCATCATTCTCAGAGCCCGACTGAGCGTGGAAGACAGCAGGATTGCGATAGAATGAAGAAATATGTCATGAAAGTGAATAGAGGGTCCCTCATGTTGCCCATTTCTCTCTGAACTGGAGGGATGGCGAGGAGGGAAAGATTATTGCCAGACATGTCTAGATGTATCAGGAGAGACAATCTGATGCTACTAATGAAAGTTTTCCAGTGAACACATGTTTGATCAAATTGGTGCCATGGCTTACCAAGCAAAGGACAATGATCATGCTCACTGCTGCCTGCCTCGAAGTAGGATGTGTCACAGTTCGGAAATATCCATGATGGAGCTGCTTCTAAACAGGTGCACAGGATGAAACAAGGGCGAAAAACAGCTGAAGGACGACGAAAATGTATAATCGCGAGGACGAATTTTCGCGAGCAGTTTGTGGTGTAGGGAGATATCTGAAGATGACACCTCCGACGCGGCGCACCTTCCGACATACAGGGCCTATATAACGCTTTCGAGTGTAGTGAAGAAAGAAAGATTGGACATGTGTACAAGGTAAAATATGATGTCCCTGTTTATTATGGATGCATGCTTGCACCTTTCATGAGACGGATAATGTTAGACGAGATCCACTATGTGAAGAAAAAATCCGGCAGAGTGCCTAGACACCTAGACAGGGAAAAAACCGTTCAAAGCTGATAGTGCTGATGCAATACTTTATTTCCTTTCAACGAACACTTTCTTGATTAGGATTGAGCTCAGGATAAAAGTCTAGAAGTAGGCTGTATCACCGTGCATTATAGTAGTCAATCTATCGTTTAACTCTCACGTCACGCTTGCTTCAGGAGCGTCAGTGTTTGAGCAGATAGGATTACTACGGATAGCACTGATTCCGAAGACCTTAGGGATAACTCCAGTGGTCCTCAGCGGTGCACTCCACGGCTCTACATCCATTACTCTATGCTAACAATACAGGTAGGATATTAAAGCTCATGCAATTCTCAATTGCATTTTTTTATTATTTTTTAAATGCATGTGAGCTAGGGCTGCTCTGCCCCAGGAGTCCTGCTTCGCGCCATCGGTTTCGCCAATAGGTGTCACACTTAGTCATCCTTCCCTCAAAGAGCCCAGTGCCTGGAGAAATGAGAAATGGAGAAAGTTTTTGGATTACTCTGGTTGCACTGTTGCAAGAATCCTTTTACGATATGTAGTGCAAGTGGAAATTCGAAGCGAACCACGAATTCAGTAGAGGTAGCGGAAATTCTAATTGAAACTACAGTCTTTCAGCAACACAACACAGACTGTCAGACGATTTGCTGTTTTTATTGATGCCAACCATGAGCCTTCCAATGCACTTAGGATATTTCAGTAAATGAATCAAGAAACCAGGATAGCTCCCAAACAGCTGCACTAACCATAAGTCGCGTATTCATTATTTGATTGGCAATCACGTTTCAATACATGTTCATGCCAGAAGCTAGACAATGTCAGGGTGCAGAACATCAACTCCAAACAGAACATCAACAAAGAGGAGAGAAATAATAGAAAAAGAGAGAGCTGATAGTTGTTCCACCATGCCAAGCAGACTACACTTTAGTTTCGCTCAATTCAGGCTTTGTGGTAATGATATAGTGGTTGATGAGGGCTGAAAAGATTGAGCCTGTGATTCGCTACTTTGTCCTCTTTACAGCTACACTGCTACCATTACAGTTTGACGATTTCATCATAGGTGCGAAATCCTTCATCTCACTGGCGTTTATTGCAGAGCCTTTTCGACCGCTAAGCCGTCCGTACTTCCAATGAATGTTCCAATGGCTTTGCTTCTGAAAATGTGTTGAGCACAGTGGCAACTGATCTTCAATAAGGAGGAATCCACAGAGATTAGTAGTTAAAAAAATAGAAATTATGCTAGGCTTCAGGTTCGGTACAGATGTCTTGTCTAACAAGGGAGGTCTTTCAGGTCATGGCGCGCTTTTCAGAAATGGTTTGTTGCATGTTGTAGGGGTCCATATAAGGATCACAAAAATGGGTTTCGTTTTTGCTATGCATTTCTGGGAAGGTCAAAAAATGGGTGAAAAGTTTGCTGAGAAAAGCGATTTTGAACCATTTTTCTAGGCTCTTTTCTATTTCTAATGTTGAGTATTGCATAGGCAAATGCAGATGGCGTACTTGGAAACTCGTGCGAAACTCGATTACAAGTCCACTGAGACGGCAGACTTTTTCTTCGACGGATTTTGATCACTCCGTTCTTTCCCCATTCCCCCCACTATACAGCACCCTACTAGCATTTTAGGCTAAGCAGGAAGCCATCGTGCCAACTGCCTTCAGTAGGGTCTTGAACTATGAGTGTGCAAAATGAGATCTCAAATGGCAATATCATGTTGTATACACCATCATGCACGCAGGAACCCAAGGAGACGGAAATCCGAGAAATGCAAAAAGTATCCGAAAATGCAAAGAGTTTGTCGCCAAGCGAATCCGATCCACAACCCTCCTTTCGAGAACGCGACCTCCATATCCCTCCACATCGTGCGACGACGAAATGAGCGAGTGGTTGCGGGAAATCGCTGAAGTCACTTCGGTACTACTTCTCCCCATGCACTTTTGCTCTTTTTGAGTTTCGTTTGCTCTCTTTCCGACACATAGTGAGGAAACACCTCATATACTATGCACTACCAAAGTTACAGCAACAACAGGTCTAAGCCCAATAAGACGCTTGGAATCGCCCTTTCTTGTCAAACTGTTTTCACTCATTTTTTGGCATTCCCATAAACGCATAGCAAAAACTAAACCCATTTTTGTGACCCTTATATGGACCCCTACAACATGCAGCAAACCATTGTCTTGAAAAGCGCGTCATGGCCCGAAAGACCTCGCTTGTAAGCTTCTGCAGCCTTCAAGGAGAAGGTGCTCACAGGTGCTTTCTTATAATGGAGGAAACAGGACAGTTACACACGTCGTGGCTATGTAGGTATTTTCAATGATTGTCGCCTCTAGGATATCCGCACTACCATAAATTGTCTCCACATGACGAGCCAACACACTGATCACTCGATTTCGGCCACTACCCGTATCCTCATAGGTCATTATGTGTCATACCGGTCCAGCTCGCGCTATTTCTTAATGATGAATTTCTATTTGATTGTCTCTTTCGCTCTGCTATGTCTCTGCACCTTTAGCCAACTGCACCTGGGAGCTCCTTGATTAGCTGCAATCATACATGCAATTTGCATATTTCATCCCTTGTTTCGCTTTCCACGCCGCCGCCAACGTCGCTACTTATAACAACTATCGTTATTAGCGTTGCTTACGTATCATTTACAATTATCGTCACGCTAAATCTGAACTGCTTGTCTGCAGAAGATGGTTTTCTAGTAGTTTATCTTATAATTTTTTTCCAAAGTAACCAAACTGAGGAAAGAACCTTGGGTAATATTTTATTATTGCATGATTAATAGTGCTATTCTATTATCATATGATGACATTAGACGGAGGAGATGTAGCAGCAAGTGGGGCCGTCTACGACTCACACGATCCAGGGGTTCAACTTCTGAAGGGGCTCCCCCGCGCACCAACAGAGACTTCCATCCCTTGGTGGAAGTCTCGTGAGTGCGGTATGGTGTGAGAGTTGCCATGCAGAATGAAAACGCAGTGTTTTATGTTTACTGGTTCTTGTGAACCCTTCTCGTCACGAGACAAATGCTGAAGGGTAATCAGTTTCCCTCAATGTTCAATCCCGGTCACAGTCCTCCGAGTGTGGCAAAACACTCTTGTGGGAAGCTTATTCATACCACCGCTGGTGACATCGCACCGCTCTGTAAGCCCAACCCGCCCATTTTTTCAAATTGTTTCCTTTTTATTCAATCACTCCATATTCCTCTCAGCTTTCCCTTCAGCCTTCTAGGTTAGAAAGTTTTTTCAAATCCGTCGAATGGATGAAGCAGAATTTTCGCACTGTTCAAAATGCCTGTGCGTGGTGTTCTGCACCAACAAGCGCGGTTTTGTTGTAATAGCACGAAGTTTTCTTCGGCCTTCATTATGGTTCGTTTTTCCACCCATCTATGTGTGGATATTAGAGCAAATCATCGCGTTGGTTGAATACGACTCCCTCCAATTTCTCATGTCGTAGAACCGCCATTTCACTCCTTACTCCCCCCCCCCTCAACAACTGTACAGCATGAATGATACGGTTTTCGAAGGAGTATGTTGCTCAAAATTACGTTGATCCCATCAGCGCTATCATTGGAACAGTGGTTCAGCACTGAAAACTTAGACTGTTTCTCTTTACTAGTTCTTCTAGCACTGCGACCTCTTCGCACACTTACGGACCGCGTGAATCGGGCATTCACCACTGAACCACTTGCAACGCCAATTGTTGGTTTTTTGAGGCCTCCTCAGAATTTTTTGAGGCCTCCCTCAAAGAAGTCACCGCATGGGTCATCACATCAGGCCTCCTACAGCTGCGTCATTTTTGCGAGGCAGAGCCAAGCCAGGTTCGATAAGAAAGGCGTCCGTGAGCTTCGCAGGGAACTGAGAAGCGATAAAACCCTTATGGACTGCTTATAAACAGGAAACGAGGGCGACACCGTGCCATTATTGTAAGCCAGTGTCCGAGAACTTGATTCCTGATCCTTTCCCAGACCCAATAGAAGCAACAGGCTCCTATGAAAAACCTTCGAGTTGTTGGTGAGCTACTGGTTATTAATGAGCTATTTCCCGGGAGCTTATCTAGCGCGAAAACCTATAGGAATGCTAGTAAGGGTCAGACGAGAAACGGCACCCCTCTTTCCACCTCGCCCTCCCAATGTCCTTCCCTAATGTCCACTCATCCCATCAGCGTTGCCCTTTCTCCATGCATTCATCATTGTCGCGTCATTGTCGTGTAACAGTTGTGCGCCAATGTTATCTTAACTTCAATTTGTTGTCGAATCGCTCACTACTGATCGCCATTACACACCGCTTTGTACCGATCTGTCAAACGATGCCGCTCGGATTCACGAGCGATTCGACGAGTTTTATATGATGTTCATGGTTGCCGCGGTGCTTCTCATCCTGCTTATTAGCCAGAAGTGCACAATGAAAATTTCAAATTGACAACTGTTGGCAGATCCCAGTCTGGGTACACCATCAGTTTGGGTAAGTGGTTGTAAAAGCACATTCTCCAACCCCTTCCAAAATTTCGTTTCCCACGCGACTGCACCTTCCTCATCCTACTTATTCTCTTTCCAGATTCTCCCGACAGACTTCCAACTTTCCCAACTTTCCGAAAATCTTTCAAGTTTTCTCAAAAAATGGCGTCAAGCAGGGAAGAGCAACACAATAAACTATGATGCAGGTATGCGGCCAGGAGGACTGGGGCGGCAGAGCTGTGCAGCGAATCCTCGTATGAAATACGACGAATTCTCACCTACCAAATAGAAGCCCCATGAGATCAACCTAACTGTGCTTGTGCCCTGCTGTAGTGGCAGCTTTTTTAGATGCTCAATTTTATTCGCGATAATTCTGAGATAAGAGTCCGAGAGCCCAACGTGAGCTTTTCTCTGAAACCTAATTGCACGTGAAACCATTGAATGGTCCTTGCGAGGAGAAAAAAAAACGCTCGTTAGCAGTGCGCAGAGGAGACGGGGGGCGGCGTTCAGAAGCACTTGGCGGGGACCGAGTTTTGTACCAGCCGATAATTTTTTCAATACCATTATGCGTAAGCTTCATTTATAGTATGAAGAACGAGAAGTTAATCTAACTCAGGACCAAACTACCTTCGCGCACTTTCTTTTTCTTCCATCTCTGGTTTGTCCTGGTGTTTCATAAGCTAGCCTTTGACTCGAAAAAGGGGTTACTACAGTGTTGAAGCAACCAGTTTGATTCCCAGTTTATTCTTCCTGGCTTAAGATTTTCGCAGCTTCTCTGAGCTTGGCAGATTGATTGTATTTCTCTACGAGAACAATTGGCGACAGTTTTCTCGCCTCATCAATCAGGTTCAATGTGGGTGGCCCGATAAGGTTTAAGGCATAATTCTTGACAGCGCACGCCGAGTAGGCCAAAGTTGAAACTACTTTCGTCAGAAAAAAAATAGTTCTGAATCCTAATAATGGCCTTTTAGCAGGGCAGAACCAAATATTTGCGATGAATTAATATTCGAATTAGAACATCGGACTGCAATTCAATCTGATTGCAACAGGGAACGCGCAAATCCCAAGTTCCAGCGCATTAGCTACGTTCACGGGGGAGGCCTACCAAAGAATTTCAAGCCAAGACTCGGCGATTCGAGCTTCATAAGCACTGATATCTTCCAAAGCTTCCTTGAATAAAGCTCCGGCAGGCTTCGACTTTCACCAAGTAGCCCAAAACAAGGCGTCGATGTCTCTTTTATTAGCACAGAAAGGAGCAGCTGTGTGGTTTTTTCATTAGCGCCGAGAATCAAAAGAGACAATTCGAAAGGAGCTTCTTCAGTAGCTCGCCATCTATAGATGACCCACGACTGGGCTGGGTCTATAAAATCGTGAGAACGCCAATGCTGCGAGAATACCTATACGGCCCCTTTGTTTGTGGCCATCTCAAGAATTATCAAGTCTGAGTGTTTCACATCCTCTTCTAGAAACGAAGGAAACACGAAAAATTCGTTGATTTTTAGTTTAATTATTGAATATTACGCGGTTCTCAAATGGGATACATTGCTAGCAACTAGTAGTAGTACAGAAGGCAATTGCTCAAGCCACTCACGAGGGGAGCCTTGAACTTCTCATGGGATACTGAACGGAGACCTAGGTAAATCGAAAGATTTCCGAATGGTGTAAGCACTATACTATGTCGAGTTTAGCCAATAATTACGCCATCAGGCTGCGTTCATACATCGCGGCAACGATCACCAGCGTCCAGGAGTGGAGAGCATGCGGGAGGTGGTAGCAGACAGCCCTCTTTTTTCTCCATACACACTACCAGCAATCGGCTACCCTTCTCTCTGCGCATACTCTGCCTACTGTCTGCTACTCTCTTATCTAACATACTCTATCGGCTGTCTGCTACCCTCCTATCTCCCCCCACTCTACCAGCTGTCTGCTATCCTCCACTTCCCCATACTTTCTACTCCTGGACGCTGGTGGACGCCGTAAACGCTGCTGTTCGCCAGATCGATACATACACTTCTCTAATCGCTGACGCAGGCGGACGCTGGAAACGTTGGTGGCTGGTGGTCGCTGGCGGACGCTGCCGTAAAGAATAAACGCAGCCTTAGCTTGTACGTGTGGTCGAATCGTGAATTCCCGCACCAATTGCAACGCCGCTTACCGCACCGCTGCAGCTTTACTCTTCTGACTTTTCAAGCCAAAATGGTTGATGAGGGGAATAGAGCCATTACAAATAGCACAGATGTCGCATCCAAAGTTCGAGATCGGTTTCGGATCAAATGTCGTCCAAGAGGTCCCAGCAATCGGTTCCCTCAACAGGCCAATTATGAGTGTTGTGTTTCCTCGGTAGACGCAGGGCGTTCACCAGAAGGCAGACAAAAGGCGCCTTTTGAAGGCGCACGGGACATGGTTCTTGTGGTGAATTTTCTCAGAATATGATAGAATAATATTCCATAACTACCGTCTCACGGTTAGGCGACATGAAATGATGTTAGCGGCACCATGCCTGCAGTTGATGCGCGCCAGCAAGCCGTATTAGCAAATAGCGGAACACTTGCAACTCGCTTTTACCACGCCACTCCCTGGAACGTGGATCACCTGACGATAGCTTTATCTATCGTATTTGTTGACTATCACAAGGCTCGTCTTGTGTGAAACATTGTGGGATTGCCACGCGAATTTACACGGGATCAACGAACACAGCGTAATTCATCTTCTTCTCTCAGTCTCTGCCTTCGGCCTGACCAAGAGCCGGTGCCATTGCCACCTTCGATGAAGAGTCGAGTGCTGCCGACTATTGCATTCCCTTTATAAGGCCACGTGTTCTACAGTGACCAAAGAGGCATTTCTGGAAGTAGAATCTTACGGCAACGTGTTGTCGTAGCAAGACAAAAAATTTATTGTCAACTTAAAATATGAAAGGGAGTCGTCGGCCTTCAGGTGACCAAATGAACCTTATTAGAGGTGAAGGTTTTTCTAGTCCACGTTAATCGTAAGGGTTGACTTGGGCCTGCTATCGAAGGCTTCAGGCACGATAAACTGGTACTCGGTCTGAAGTCCTAGCAGGGGTGCTATATATGGGAAAATGGCGAAAAAGCGAAGTGAAACGGTCAAAAACCTGCAAAAAAGCCTTTGTTCTACACGACTTGGGAAGCATTTTGGACGAGTTTCCCGTTGGCATCGTGTCCAGTAACCCTACGGTAGATACGGCTGCATCCATACATAAATCTATGCAGCATCCGCAGCTGCTTCATATCAATCCCATTCGCTTCATGTTGTACTTCGCAAATGAAACGATACGAGCATCAGCATCTGTTGGACGATTGTGGACGGGAGGGGACAGTGAGTGTGGTCGGTAGGGTGGAGATTGATAGGGCGCTATAAGAGTACCCTTCTTGGAAAAGGAACACGTAGCGCCTTGGAGGCGCCGAGGTCTGTCCCAAGTGTATTGATCCTACACCTCTTGGGTGTTTATCGTGCCACTTGCCTTTGAGTATTTCTCATCACAGCATCCATCCATTCTCGTCCTCACGGTTTTAGAAGGAGTAGCTCATCAATGAGGAAGTCACAGGGTAAGTCTGACTCCACCCATGGTGTGGACTGTACGAATAAACCCTTTCTATACGTTATAATTGAGTCCAGTTGTCTTAGTTAAAGCTTTCAGAGCTAAAAGTATTAAAGGCGATGGCACGATAAGTCCCTAAGACGAGTAGGATTAATACGCCTGGCAGGACGGAATCCCGCACACCTGAGCAGGCGCTGCGTCGCGCTTCTCTAAAAAGGGTCCTTTATGAGACCCTATCAAGTCGCAATATACCGACCCGGACGCCCATCGCGGCCTCCCGTCCACAAATGGACGGCCGTACCTGGTGCTCGTATCGCTTCATTTGCGAAGTAAAATATGAAGCGAAGGGATTGATATGAAGCGGCTGCGGTGCTGCATGGATATATGAGTACATACAGCCGTATCTACTGTAGCGGTTATTGGCAAGATGCCCACGGGAAACTCGTCCGAACATGCTTTTTCAGTTAATACGACCAAATCTTTAGGTTTTTGACCGTTTCACTTCATTTTTTCGCCATTTTCCCCACTATTTGGCACCCAGCTAGCATTTCAGACCGAGTACTAAATTATCGTGTCCATATGCTTATAATCCTGTTGGAAATTGTGAGAAGAGTAAAGTACGTAGCATCTTACTTTCATTCTGCAGTTTGCAGCGCATAAAGCATTTGCAGTGTTTTTCATACCAGGAAAGTCCATCACAGCACAAGAATTCGGACGGTATCGACTCGTGACAACGTCAAAGAAGGCGGCTAGGAAGAGGCACAGCATGAAGGAGTCCAATCTCATTTCTGGAAAACAGATCTCATTGAAAAGTTACTCCGACAGAGCGATTAGTGAGTCGCAGTAGTCTGAATTGATATTAGGAGAGGAGGCTTGGGTAGAGTAATCCCTTCAAGACACTCCCCTTTACTGATTCCAATACAGATCTATAAAAACGCTGGAATCTATGTCTGATGTGCACTGCTTCTCCTTTTGACTAAGTGTGAGGTAAACAATTTGACCCGTGAAGGGCGAATACTCGTTTTGTGAGCTCACTAGGAAATGCGAGCCGACGGTATCATCCTTGAGGCTGCGTTCATACTTTGCGGCAGCGACCAACAGCGTACACCGGCGACCAGCAGCGTTTGGAGCTTCCGTCAGGTCACGAATAGAAAAATTATCGATAGATCTAGCGACTAGCAATCCACTAGCGACCAGCAGCGTCCAGGAGCAGACAGCTACCCTCCTACTTCTCCATACTCTACCAGCTGTCTGCTACCTTCCTACTTCTCCATACTCTCTACAAGCAGTCTGCTACCATCCTATCTCTCCATACTCTACCAGCTGTCTGCTTGCCTCCTATCTCCCCATTTTTGACCTCTCCACTCCTGCTAGTCGCTGGTGGATGCTGATGGGGCTCCTGGTCGCTAGATCTCTACCTATACTTCCCTAGCCTTGAGACGCTGTTGGTCGCTGGCGGACGCTGGTGGACGCTGCTGGTCGCTAGATCGATATCTACACTTTCCTATTCGCTGACGCTGATGGACGCTCGAAACGCTGCTGGTCGCTGGTGGACGCTGGTGGTCGCTACTGCAAAGTACGAACTGAGCCTAATTGAAGAAAAGAGATAGAGGAAGTAGGGTTTTTTTGTTCAAAGTGGTAGAACAGTAAGTAATAGTGAGGTCGAGGGCAGATAGACGATTGTTTGGTCAAAGGTCTGGGTACATGACAGGTCTCTATGATCGTCACTCTGCTGACAAACACGGCAACAGGCGTGAACGTCGACCATAGGCGTAAATGAGAAAATAAAATGTTCTAACTGGGACAACATGAAGCTGATCAATCGCCACTTATGGATGTGTCGATGATGGCGAAAAGAGAGACTTTATCGAAGATGAAAATTGCTGTTTTAGGTCCGATTTATATATGTGCTTGGTGACCGATTTTCTCTCGGTCTGCCACACTATTTCACATATCGGCTTCATGATGGAAAAGTACTAAATGAATATAACAGCTGCAACATGCAATGGTAGCACAGAATTGTCATTATACAGAGGTTCACGCAAAAGTGCAAAAGTTGCTAAGTTGCAGTTTGTTGAGTTGCAAAGCCACAGAAACTGTCCAAAGTCCAAAATTCATGTAGGAATTTCGCAACCATTCCATGCAGCAACAATT
>MU931450.1:0-16537 GCA_036418165.1 Cooperia oncophora
CCTTCTTCAGGTACTCAACGCCCTTCCATTCCAAGTAGGCAAGAGTTTTCCCAACGCCCTTTGATTCCATGTGGTGTCACCCAATCCTGTAGCAGTACAAAGTTTCCAAGAAGGTACGGGCGACGACATGTGGAGAGGATATTCTTCTCGAGTTGCTCGATGTAACCGCCAGCGCTCACCTTCAGTCCGGGGCCCACGAAGAAAATATCGGTCTCTCCATTCCAGGTACGTCCGGTCCCCACCATCAACTGGCGCCTTGGCGACTGAGGTGAAGATGATGTCCTAGACCGTAGCGACGTTGTCGGAGCTGCTCGATGATCGAGAGTACTGGTCTCCAGGTAGCTATCCATGGGTGACTCCATACTAGAAGTTTCGCAGCTGTTTGGAGGTCTTCTCCAGTCAGGCTGCGACTGGAGATGACTTCATATTTTGGTGTACATGAAGGTGATGGGCGAGAGCCAGCTCCTGCTTATAGAGGAACATCTTGGGTATCTTCCGCCCTGGTACTCGTATCCACGTCCTCTGTCTGGGCTGCGAAAACTTTGCTGATATGTGACTCGGTCGAAATGTCTTTTTTTGCCCCCCCCCCTGTATATATTGTTATTCTCGACCAATACCACCTAAAATCGTCGCCATTAGTAGGCGCGACGTCGCAGGCGACGCCCACTGCGCGGCGATTACGATTCTCTTGTCACATACCCGTACCATGGCAGTCTTAAGACAATGAGCTGTGGCACTTTGCCGGAATGGGAAACGGCAGTAGAACACGGAGGAAGGGAAGAAGTGGCTGATCAGCTGTACCAGGAACTGGAAGGCAGCTGAAAAGCTTAATTTATGAATGCAAGCGTCTAGAGTTCGGTTCTCAGTGGCGTAATTCATTCTCAGTCGTGCAATTGCGACTGTCTCCTATTTGCAATCACCGAAGTTGTCATTGAAACCCTTCTCATCATCCTAACGCTGACCAGGGCATGTCATCACGTGGTGTAATAACTTTGCTGAATAGCGCCCTCCCCCTCCCCCCCTCCCTTTGGTGAAATGATATGGAATCTGCCGCGTATGTTCAAACGCTCTTTGCCGTTGCGTTAGAGCACGCTATTTAGCTTTAATGTTGCAAAATGGGCCAGAATCTCTAGAAGTACTCTTTTCTGAATATCCATAACTTTCCTTAAAACCAGAACTTCTGAAGCGGGAAAAACAGGGCTGTGAAGTTCTAGGTTCGGTATTGACCAGCTGTATTCAAGCCCCTTCTAAAACATCATCGTTTTGAGGGAGTACCCCTGTTATGACGTTGCTGTTGAAAATTAGTGTCACCTAGGAGTTCTCATGCTTCGAACAATCACAACTTCCCTAATATGTGACAGCTTGTGGAGCCAAAAACAGTTCCGGAATCCGAAAGGCTCTTCATCTGAAAAAGCACCCCCCTTTTTTTCTATGTCCGCTTTGTTGAAAGAATCCCCGCTGTGGCCAGGTTTTTCCTAGATTCCTAGCACTTTTGCCTGAACTTCCCAACAATTTTCCACTTTCGGAGGGCTGGGGTATGCAATACACCTGAAACAGGAAAAACCACGAAGAGTCAGCAGCTTCTCTCAGTAGGTCAGAAGCGAAATGCGATGACCCCTCCCCCAACAACGACCAGATACATTTCCTTCTTTGCAACGTCCCTTAAACTAGAAAAATCAACTTTCAAAAAAAGCTTTTTCCCAGGGCAAATACGACCCCCCCCCTTCCCCTTTTTGGGGAATCCCCAACAACGGTGTGCTCTGATAGGTTTTCCAGTTCATTTGAACACTTTAAAGCCAGTTGGCACGATAAATCGCTATACAGGTGTAGGATTTGTACAACTGGCTTAACAGAATTCCGTGACCTCGGACAGGCGCTGCGTCAAGCCTTTTCCAAGGAGGGTACTCCTATAACGCCCTATTGAGCAACAACATTACGACGAACGCCCTCTAGCGTCCGTCCGCTCACAAATGGACGACCGCCTGACGCTCGTATTCATTCATTTGCTAAGCCAAATTATGAAGCGAAGGGATTGGTATGAAGCGGCCGTGAGCTGCTGCATGCATACATGGGTACACATATGCAGCCGTATCTTCGGTAGCGGTGATTGGCAAGATGCATACGGGAAACTCGTCCGAAATCGATTTACAAGTCACTGAGAACGGAGGCCTTTTTCTTTAGGCCGGAGTTTGACCGTTTTCATCCCATTTCCCCCACTTATTACCAGCGCCCTACTAGGCATTTTAGGCTAGGTACGAAAACCATAGTGCGCAACCTGCCTTTAATGTAGCTACTGGAAGCACATCTTTTGCTGCTGCTGCGGCTCAAATAGGTCCGAGCTTATACTGTGTATCTTTGTTTGGCATGACGTCATTGTGACACACTTCCTGATCGCTTCTGGTTTTTCACTTTGCCTCAAATCACTTCAGATGTTCCACAGTGAGAACCACGAATAAATCTTTTATCATTCAGAGGCTGCAAGACATCTGACTATCGCTACTCTTCCGCTCTGGATGAGCCCTGCGTTTACGATTCTCACTCTCCTTCGCGGTGAAATACGAGCTCCGTGTTGTGATCTCCACAACGACGACTTGCGCTACGCTGATCACACAGAGGTAGCACATTGGGAGCATGGGCAATGAGTAATTTCCAGGAGCCTGATACTAACAGGAACATCTGTCGTATAGTGAACAGTGAAAAATAGTACAATAAGCTCTGATCTATTAAAGGCAATTTCCCGCGACCACACTTCATAGGTAATACAGTTCAAAAATAGAATTGCCCTGTGGTTGTTGACTTATTGAAGGGAAGGAACCACGAAAAAGCGCCCGCAATAAGACCCTCTTTATTTCAATTGATCATGATCACCGGACGAGCGTAAGGTGGTCAAGATCGATTGTGGATGGCAAAAGGCGGCGAGACACTGATAAGAGACGAGAGAGGCCAGAAAACGACGAGCGAGAGAGCACAATGGCAACGTCACAACGACACGATCACCGGAGGCCGGCATGGGCCTATCGGGCGCCAATGGGCCTAAAAGCTGAGCGCGCCGCGTTTTGCTTGCTGTTTTTCAAATTTTGTAAGCAGCATAGCCTCTGACGTTGCTTGCTTGACCGTCGGGCACGGTTATGAGAGCCTAGCCTTAGTTTATCGCGGAACGTGCCTTTAAGCCAGGGACAGAGCGGCAGAGCGTGAGCTCAAACTGTCATTTATTTCACTACACTAAAGTGCAGGTAATACAACGTGGAGAACGTGATGACACGGTAGAGTCCGCTTCTAAATGAACCACGGCCTTTCGTTGTTCTACATGGTCGGGGAGTGGCAGTGTTCTTGACAACAGTCCTTGTGAAGCTACAGTCATACTTTGCGGCAGTGTCCAGCAGCTACCCATTAGCGTTTCGAGCGCCCAGCACAGCGTCAGCTACTAGGGAAGTATGGATACCTCATATGAGGAAGACCATTTCCAGACTGGAGTCTGTGCAAAATAGTTTCACAAGAAAGGTTTTGACTCGGGCACTGGGTTTTATTTACAGTTCTATACCAAGAAGAGGTGTCGTTAGAAATAAGGCTGCGCGCTCGATTCCCTTACTCGTAGAAGGAGAAAAACAGTAGACTTCATAATGATAATGTTCAGATACTTAACAGGAAAGTCTGAGTAAATTTAGGCTAAACACTCTCAACGCTCTGTCCGTCCAACACGTGGTGTGAGTTTAATAACTCTCACTATTTTTAGGAGCTCAAGTCTGATATGGGAGCCAAGTTTTTTGTGCTTACACCGGGCCTTCATCTGAATCGTGAAGTTTTCGAAAAACACAGTTATTCTGGGAACTCAGGCTCGCCTAAAAAGATTCTGGCAATCAAGATTTGACTTGAGGGCTACTAACGGAGTAATCCAATTTTTACTAGCTTGATACTTAAGGAGGCTGGTCAGGTTCCGAGTTACTTTACCTGACGTTGCTTTACCTTTTTATTGAATTTCTTTATTAATTATTACAACGAGTACTGAACTTTGCAAGGTCAAATTTTTCAGTTACGCTTTTTGTTGGATTTGACAGTTGTTCCATGTGCTTTCTGTGGGCCTATGGTGCCACTGCAAACTTAATAATTAGAATAAATAAATGAATTATGCTGGGCTTAGCCATACCACAGTGGCACTTTGTCCACCAGTACCTGACCTCTGACCACGCCCGCTTGTGTTTTTCGCGGAATTTTAATTTTTCTTGCGAATTTTCACTTTTAAATCTGAAGCAAGTGACTCCCCACTAATAGAAGCTTCCGCATACTTTGTAGAATTTTGAAGAAGGATGCAGATCGGCAGGATAGAGCGGCTACTGGCAGGTGATGACCTCTCCCCTCTCTCGGAACAAGTTATGATTTATTTTGTTCTGAGTGAGGCCATATCGTGCCTGTCCGGACCCAGCGTACCGATTTGCGTTATTTTTAACAACGGGCGGGGCTTCTGCAAAAGAAGCAGAGCTTCTATTAGTGGGCGTAGCCACTTGCTGCAGATTCAAAAGGGAAAATTCGCAAGAAAAATTAAAACTCAGCGAAAAACACAAGCGGGCGTGGCCAGAGGGGCGGGGTGTGCTGGTGGACAAAAATGCGCTATGGCTGGCAGTATATTCGTTTTGTGAAATTGATGTGAAAAGAGCGACGTCGCAAAAAAGTTATAAGTTTCAAAACTTGCGGCAACTTCACTGAGAAATGGGCGGAGTCAGACCTGTGTCTGCAGCAATCCTTTTCAGTTGGAATGTGTGTGTGCAACTAACAAAAGTGAAAAAATTCGGAAGCAGAATTCAAAAAGAAATTAAACATTTTGGAAAACGCGTGACGCGCGTAAGGGCGGTGTTCGGTCTGAAAAGTTGTCTCTATTTGGTTTGAAATGTGTCCGATTTAAAGGGAAAATGGTATATACGCCTGACAGTAAGGAGCTTCGCCGCCCTGAACAGGCGCTGCTAGCGCTTTCTCCACGAGGTGCCTTATAAGGCCCTATCAAGCTACAATATGCTGACCCAAATGCCCACCGCGCCCTCGCCCACAAATGGACGACCGTATCTGATGCTCGTATTACTTCACTTGCGAAGTAAAGTATGAAGCGAATTGATTGAGATGAGGCGGTGCTGCATGGATATATAGTGTAATTCGCTGCGGACGAGTCAGGTGGGATGAGTTTGGCGCGGTGCCAAACCCCCTTCTCCACCAGCTGTTAAAGCGAGCAAATGACAAGACTGTATGATGTCTTTCGTATCACTCGTTTCCCAACAACTGTTGTCGCGTAACTGCTTCAACAATTGGCAGAGAACGGGTTTTTCACCGTGGCACAAGCATACTGCCTGACACGTCCCACCGTCTGCAGCGAACTACACTATAAGATTACATAGATGCACCCTATCTAGCGTAGCGGTTAACGGGCAAGATGCCTACGGGAAACTCGTCCGAAATTGCTTTTCAAGTCATTGAGAACGAAGGCTTTTCTTCGCAGGTTTTTGACCGTTTCACTTCGTTCTTTCGCCATTTTCCCACTATATAGCGCCCTGCTAGCATTTTGGGCCGAGTACCAAATTATCGTACCAACTGCCTTTAAGTTGAGCCATTTAATACTTAGCCTGTCGGGCTCCCCGGTTTTTTACCCACGGACTAGCAGTAGCGCTAAACTCGGGCTCATAGGTGGGATTCAGTTGGAGGCAAACTGCTCACCTTTGTCAGAACCGGTGCTTTACGCTGGGGAAGTAGTGTGGACCGAAGTGGACAACCCAGTACCAGTATCGCGTGAGGAGTCTGTAAGGTAGGGGAATAAGGCGCAAGGTTAATCGAGTGACTTGACATAGCATTTCGTGTTGAGGGCATGCTCTGCTCACTGTGGGCAGACACCACAGGCACACCAACTCTCACTAGATGTCCCTCTTCTCCACCAATTTTTTTTTCGCTTTCCAAACTCTCTCGAGGACCGAGTTATGGGATTTTTTAGGAAGCACCACCCATCGCGGATGTGTCTCCTACCGTCCGCCTACCGACTTCTGACCGTTGGTCTACTCTCCCATCTCTTTGTTGCTCTGGAACCGGATCGTCAATTTTTTGTCTCCGCTTATTGTACGCACTTCCCCCCTCCCCCCACACTATGGCGAGACTTAGCACGGACCATATGTGCTTCGTACACATTGTTCCAGGCCCTTCCATGTCAGACCAGCTGACCTCTCCAAGCTACTCTTTAGATGAAACCGAATTTCCAGACAGACACAAACAAACAATGGGAAGTGGAAAGTTATATATAGTAGGGATACGTGATAGATCGTACACTAAGAAAAAGCTATTACAACAATCTTGTCAACAATCATACTAATTGTTTGCCACCCGGAAGTTACTTATTTCACAGCACATAATCAGCCTCTACACAAGAGAGTGGTGAATATGAATAGAATGAGAGATTTGTGGAGGGTGTGAAGCTCATAGGTCATAATGAACATTCAGGTAAGCGAATTAGACGACTGGAAAAACGAATTAAACGTTCCTGGAATTGCGGAATAGGGAGAGAGAAAAAAATCGAGGAAGGCAGCGAGAGGAACAAAAAGAGGCTCACAGTGCGAAGGAGACTGTCGCAATGATTGAACTATGGAGCTCGAAAAGAGCACCAGCAAAGAGCAGCGAAACAAAATAAGATGGTAGGGAGAGGGAGAAGAGGATACTGACGAAACAGGAAGGAACTCATCCCCAATTGTATTGTCATGCTAGAATTGAAAGTAGTCTCCAGTGCTTGGTTAACCAAGCAACCTCTGCAGTGACATTGATCACGATCGTAATACCGCGGTCCTTCGATTATACAGCTGCGGAAAAAAACTTGAGAATAGCGCAAAAAAACAGAATTTTCTATCAAATTATTATCTGATTTTCCCTTGTGTATCGAAATATTGTGAATATAGGCAGAATACGCCTGGGAGAACTATTACAAATCATTAAAAGCGACCCTAATCAATTACAGGAGTATGTGAAATCTAGGTTCCGGCACTCAGGGCCAGCATCCTGATGACAAAATGACCGAGTAACAGCTTTCACCTGAATGCCATCAGTCATCTTTAAGATGGCTTGAAGCGTGAGTCAAAGGAAAGAAGACCACCAACACGGATGAGAAGTTCCATGCATTTTAAAAATTCGGTAGTGATATTCATGGATACCCTTGAAGCTCTTGTGGAGTCGATTCCACGGGTGACCAAGGCTCTAGTCATCTAATAGTAAGCAAACCAAATTCAGAGCGCTGTATAGTTCTTTCCTGTTGAATTCCCGCTGTTTGCTCGCCTTTCAACTGTACTGCTGTTGAATAGCTTCAGAACTGTTTAAAACGCGGTTTTGTGGCTTGTTCCAGGTTTTTTCTCGCAGCTCTAACTCTCTACCCATTCCTTCTTCCTCATACCTGCACATGATGACGTCTCCTTTATTTCGGTAAGAAGGTCTCATCAAATTTTTCATTCTTTTCTCACTCAACCTAGAACAGGAATCAGAAACAACAATGTCATCGAATCTGCTAGCCATTGCAGTGCTTCACTTGATGGACAGGTCAGCAACAAACTTTTCCAAGAATTGGGGAGACTGCGAGTTGAAGAGCTGGCAATCTCTTGTTTATTGCCATCGAGCTTGCTGGAAGTTCTCGCAACCAGTAGATCTTTTAGGGGCGAAACGACCGGTGTTCAGAGGGAGCTATGATAGAAGAGCATGACGGACAGAATGTGGCCTCCCAGGCTTGCTCTCAACATTTTTGGTAGTCTTCATATTAGCGTGGCGTCTTGCGTCATCACGAACGAGGGCCCTGAAGCTGAACGTGACGCCAACTCAAAAAATTCCGCGCTATTGTTTTGTCGGGGACGGTTTCGAAAGTCACGGAAAGCCTCCGCCGCACTACCACTTTCACTTCGTTTGAACCCTGAGTATGCTTAGAATTCATATTTCACTAAAGTTATCAAGAGGGTTCCAGTTTCAGAAAGGTCCTAGCGTAAACCGTATCTCGTTCGTTTATCAATGGGTGGCCGCCGTTCTTCCTGTTATCGCCTATTCCTCACTTCTGAGCTTGCAGCTTGCGTCTGCCCGGGTGTCTCTTCAGGCTCACCATGAATAACTCTTTCATCATTTAACGACTCTACAACATCTGAGCATCGCTGCTCTTCCCGCCTCTGAACGAGCCTGCGCCTACGAGCTCCCCCGCCTCCTTTGAGGGTAAATACGCCCCCTCCTTCGGAATTTCCAGAACGATGACGTGTCTTGACCTGAAAGGAGTCGCAACGAGACCCTTCTGGGGAAATGTCGTATTGAGACCACCATTTTGTCCGTCGCGATGCTACACTTGGTACACACCTAAAAGCCTAAAAGTGTGTCACTTTTGAATGTGTGGTAACAATGTGAAACTCCAACATTTATTTCAAAAAACCCGAAAGTCAAAAAAAGAAAAGTTTTTCAAAATGAATTAGCTGCAATATTTCGGTGCCTAGCACCTTCTTCAGGTACCTTCTTTAAAAGTACTACACACAGGGACTGCTTCTCCATTCAATCCTTTTACCCTGCTGTCCCGAAAATCACTGTGTCACGGTCTGTGTCACTTTCAACAGAGCGCGGATGTGAAGCTTTAGAGATAGGGATACATATTCCCTTATAATGCGCTCACCTAACCATAACCAAGGTATTTCGTAATGTGTGAAATGGCGGCGTCAGCACAACCCCCCTCTCGGAAAAGGATGGTGGTATGACCGACTCCCTCCCCCCTTTCCGGCTCTAATTCTTTGCTCCAGGGCACATCATTGGTTGGGGATTTTAGTCGAGTCCGTACGAACCTCCCCCCCCCCCTCTGGCCCTGTGTCTCTTCTCGTTCCAAATCGAGCCAGTCGAGCGACGGGGGGGGGGGGCGGGTACAGTATCATGAAACAGAGAAAAATCACGGCGATAAATTCACAAAAACGCTAATTAAGCACTGCACCATTCCCCTCAACAATGACAAAGTACGACCGCACCCCCTTTTCTATGTGCTCGTTTGGAAACAAAACAAGAATAACTATCAACATACGACTGTTATCTAAGCCAAATACATATAGTCCCCTTTACCTGGGGCTAAATACGACCTCCCCCTATTGGGGATTCCCCAACAACGATGTGTCCTGATTTGCTCTGACGAGAAGGATTAGATAAGTAACGACTGCAAGCGCTTGCGGCCGCGTTATGATTCCATGGCAAATTAGCGGTGGAGCAGATCTGTTGGCTGGGTGGAAATCGCTGGGGCTTCTTCTGGGAGTTATGGCTTTTTAGGTGTGGGGCTTTTAAGAAATAAAAGGAGGCATGTTGAAGCAATGTCTCTACTGTTGCGTTTTCTACCCACTCGCAATCTGAATCTTCCCCCGTTCGTGAAATATTTCGGATGGGTTACGGACGCGCTAGTGGTAAATCGCGAGCGGGTTTTTATGCTTCAGACGAAAATAACTTTTTTTGAACGCAATCTTTTGCAAAATTAAAAACGCCGTCGGAACGCCAATATTTCTTCTTTTCAATAAGCTTACAGTTTCACTGAAGACTCGCTAGTTTAGAAGATATTTTAGATGAGTCACCCTTGGGCGAGATTCTGAACCACTCAAAATAGTCGCCTTCTGTGCCATTGTAAGGATACTCATTCGCGAACTTCAATATACCTCGAAAACACATACTCCCATTGAACTGAGTCAAAGCACAATTTAGTCATCATCGATTGATTTGGTCCGAGTGTGCGCCGTGCATTATGCTACGCAGAGACGTTGGAAAGGGTAATTTCTGATTTTAGGTGATTTTTGTCCATGCAAGCAGATGTTTGTTTAGGGTTTGGAAAGGTCGATACGCACGAATGTTTGAGATGTATTATTTAGTCATCTACGTACTTACGAGTTCATGCTAACTATTGATATTGCTAATCAATTGTTTCAATATTTGTAGTTTTCCTTACATTCGGTCCTCTGCAGCTTTCCGTCCGCCAGGTATGAATAATCATGTGCCTATGCGTTCATGTGACTTAGGTGAGCCTGCAGACTATGTGCACCCTTTTGTTGATACCGCCACTCGTCGGGCGATACGGTACCTTACCACCGCCCTGTTCATTTGCATAAAAACTCATAGATTTACAGTCTTTCTCGCAGTGGATACTGAGGCGTTACAGTGGCTGAGTTTGGCGCAGTGCTAGTCTGTTCTCCACACCTTTTGTTGAAATGGTCCAGCGACTACAACTGGTGCAAAAACGGGTTGGCAGCCCAGCCCCTTGTTACGCCCCAGCACCTGAGCGAGAGGATGTGAGCATTATTGAATTATAATAACTAACCTTTGGTAAATGCTCTGACAAGTATTTCCTCAGGCAAACGGGCGAATATAGAGAATAACGGCGACCCAGGCAACATGAAAGACGTAGGCAACTAGTACGCTTGGCTATCCTCGGTGTAGGGCTCGTGGCGTCGCGTGTAGCGTGCGTGTGGCGTCATGTAAGAGCGTGTTGTTACAGGACGCCCTTCCTGCTTCATTCCTACGTATTTCTACCCGGCAAAAATGACAAACTCTTGCAACTACGGGTTCGTTCACCTCACACATGGGAAAAATCCATCTAAAGTGAGCATACGGCTTATATTTGAAGGCGAACTGCGCGCTCGTCTCCGCCAGCTCCTTGCCGTGTGTGGGGAGAATAGGTCCACAGCTGCAGTAGCGTGCCCTTCTCCAGTTAAAAGTGTAAAGGAAGGGGCTAGAAGGCAGAGATACCCGGCAGCCGTCTCTATATCCACCCGCGCTATCACTCGCCAGCCACACGCCTTTCCATAGCCAGACTTGCTACTTGCCTGCGCTCTCTCTGACTTCTGGTTATTCTCTGCCACTGAGTGCGCGTTTCGCTGCAGGACCTCGACGCAAGTGTTGCACGTTGAGGATAGTGTGGGCGGCATATAGAGACTGGCACTCGGGTGCCACTATTCTACAGCCCCCTTCCCGGGCACTTTTAAGTGGAGAAAGTGACACGCTACTGCAGATGGAGACCCTCTCGCTTCCCACATGGCAAGGTCCGTTCCTTGGAGGAGAGTGTAGAGTTTGTCTCCATGGCGGAATGTACCTCCATGAACGAGGTCGCGCTTTATGCTCCACTGAACGCTCACAGGCGGACTACAATGCATAATATAATTGACAGAAATTTTTATTTACAAATGAAAAATTGACAATATAAAAATGAGCAGACTGAATGCACAACAAACGAGTGAATTAGGGCTATGTTGAACATTGCTGTCTTAAATAAACAGTCGGAAAGTGTCAAACTGCTCCACAGAAAGAAATCTACTCTTTGTAAGATAGATACACCGATATGAAAAACACAGGTTCTTTGAGGATTCACAAGCGCCACATCTCTTCACTTGTTGTCTGATGCACTTAGGAGATCATCCCAAAACAAATTTCCAAACACCACCAAATACTAACAGAATAGTTAAAGTTATGGAAAAATTATGGCCCTGCTCGAAATAGTCAGTATAGAAGCCAAATAAGGACTCGTAGGCAGATCAATCTTTAGATTATCAACAACGGGTTAACATGTAACATAACCGTAGGTCAGTCATTACAACTGTGCATCTGTCTAGTGAACTCTTTATGTGCTCCTTGACAAGGAATAAGCGATTCAGTCACCTACTCGACACTAAGCTGAGTACTGTGGATAACAGCATTCCTAGTTAAATGATTCCCCGTAGCGAGGTGGCCGTGGTTGAACCTTGAGGGCTTTATACGAGAACATCAGGGGCGTCGAATAAATCACCCCATCGTCTCGAACGAGTGTAATCGGCACCTCCGACTCCTCACCACCGTAATCCCAGCCGATAGCCTCGCTTTTTACCAGTGAGTGTGATGGCACCTGGCAAGTCAGTGATTCGTCCGACCTGAAAATCAATACATGAGCGGGTTGCACTGACTGCCTAAACATTCTTGATCGCAACTTTAAAATGGAGTGCCTCTGAACAGCTTTTTTTGAATATGAAATACGAAAAGAGGCACCAAAAAATTTATTGCAAAAAACTCAAAAGACTCAAAAGAATCCAAAAGTTCTTGCAAAAATTTTTTATTGTTTCTAATACTTCCTTCGAATATTTCGGTGCCTAGCACCTTCTTCAGCGATCTGAAATACTACAGTTAGCCGCCTCCAACCGAATCCTGACCTTGCCTTCACTGGTGCCTCTAATCTGGACTCTGACCTGGTCTTCTCCTCCAATATCCGCCTCCGCTGCTCCTTGCGAAAGCCGCGCCTTCCAGTGTTGACTGTGACCCTACCAAATGAATACGCACTGCGTCACCATTATCAATGTAGTCAGTGAACTGATTGCCGCGCGTTTATGTAGCTCGTCTTTACTATTACATTTCTATTTCCAGTGATTCACAATAACGCTCGTCCTTACTATTCATTTCTTATTTCCAGTGATTCCAATAGTTTCCTTTCCACTGGATTTTCTATGGAGCGGTGTAATACTGTAACGGTAAGTGGGGAAGGATTCTTAAGTGCATTTTGGTACGGTGCTTTGAGAGACTGTTATCCGGATATGAAGCTGGATTGTTTAGGGCCCTGCGATGTTCATCTAATCGTTTGAAGAGTGGCCTCTTTGTCTCTCCGATATATTTTTGCCCGCATCCCTGGCATTCTATCAAATATACCGTTCCTCTAAGTTGGCATATTTTTTCTATCATTACAGTAGACGCAGTTTCCCTCGTCCGCATTTTTCTTCATAAGGCCTGGAGTACGTTAGTAGTCTTTTTAGATTTGGCGGTGGACGAAATATGAGCTGTATGGGGAGTGGTGAGCTTTTGACTATACTGTTAACTTTCAGTGCCGTACTCTCATTGAGGTATGGCATTACCAAAGGAATCCCATCCTATATATCCGATAGTTTTTTTTGTGATTTTTTTGTTATGGCTACTTCCTGCTAACTTAGGCAAAAGTGGACCATCGGAAGCAATTCTGCTATCTCACGCACACTTCTAAGTTTAAACCCAAAATAGGACCCTGCTCAGGCATTCTGACCCTCCCACCAAGTTAGGCTGTCCAGCATCACGCCCCTCAGAAAGGCTGGAAAATCTGATTTGCGCACGCTCTCGTCCCACAAGTCCATCATATATTGCAAAATGTACCGCCTAAATAGAATTCAAGTAAAAAGGCCATCCCGGAACGGGTCCTATGAATTGCATGTACTTCCTATTCTAAACACTCACAGTTGTTTATTTATTGTATCATTAACATTGTATCATTCAACTAGCATTCACATAGTGAGCGCTGAAACCCGGCCCAAAGTGGGAAAAATAGGTCCTGTTCAAATATCTAAAGGATGATCAGGTCGCCGTTATCAGACCCTTTCTGGGATGCGGCACGTATTTAACTTCCATTCAAAACCGTAGCGGCTCATTGAATGCTTGTGGCTTATATAATGACTAGCGTTTTTATCCTTCCAGACGTTCTGGTACCCATTCTTCGTCTCCGGAGGGCACGAGGCTTCGGACAATCTAAGTTTTGTAGCAGTTTTCAATTCATGCCTTTTTCTTTCTTTCTAATTGGTTGACGGGCGCGAGCCCGACCGCGAGATTTCACACCCGAACTGCGGGCGTGGTGAACCCGCCTTTTGTCCTAAAATGTATTAACAAAAGCAGAGCTCATGCGTGTATCCCATTGGAAAGAACTAGGGCAAAGTCAGGGTACAGACCGATGCAAGACCTCAAAAAAGTCAGACTTACGGTTAGGGCGTTAGGTTGGGGAATAGCCAATGGGGTTCCTCCTTTAAACGAACATTACTCTAGATGTAATAAGCCTTTTTCCTAAAGAGCATTCGGGCTTAGAGTTACGAGTAAGCTCAGATGGGTCCAACTATCACAACGAACATTTTGACTCGTCACATCTAGAGAGTCGGGGTTCAGAGGGTTGGTACTCAAAACTGTTTGCGTGTAAGTTTCTTCCAACGCCCAATATCTGAGGCAGCTGACTTTTTCCTTTTCCCATTCTCTAGGCTCTGCTACCACTGCACTTTAGGATTAAATTCAGCACTTTCTTAGAAACCGAACACAACTCTTGAAAAAAAAAACCGGTAAGAACAGAAAATGCCTGAAAACGACGGGGACAGAGAGAACTAGCGTACATGTCCGTCAGCATCTTTAGTTATCAGAATTTTTAAGCTTCGGAAACATTCCTGGGGACTTCATGCCAACACATTCATCGCTAGTCTGCGCCATCGACCTTCGGGATCTGAGCTGGAGAGAAGAGTTTGTCTTCGAGCGTCCACGCTAGGTAAGGACCCTTAGATCACCCCCCCCCCCCCCCCCGCCCCCGCCGAGAGCTCTTGTGGGCTATAGGTCTGAGGCTTCTTCTTTGGAATCTGAGGGTTCGTGTTCTCTTTCTTCCATTTGTAAAAATTCCGAAGGTATTTATCACTGTACACCACTGAAAAATATTACCTCACCTGTAAATGGTTTCCACTGGAGTGGTACCAAACCAGATTTTCAAATTTGGTTTCATATTATAGCCAGTTAGCTCTATGCGAGCCATTGAATCGCTGCCCGTGATATCCAAACCATTCACAACTGGCACCGGCGTAATCGGTTGTGATACAGGACCCATTGCCTCGAAGAAACGGTACTCAGCCTAAAAAATTGTGAAATATAGAGCACGAAGCAGTGGTGGAGTGACTAAACAAAACTTCCAGTAGTACCTTGTCTGTAGAAATGATGGTCCATGCAGCACCGTCGCTGATTTGGTGATGAGTCGCATCAATTGGAGTTGCCTGAACAACAGAAAGGTCAATGTCTTTGCATGTATTAGGACGAGGGCACTTCCTGTCGTTGGGGAAAAAATTTGCAAAGTATGATCTTCTCCCCTCCCCCTCCGGAATTCCTTACTCTGGTGCAATCCTCTTTCCCATGCCCCACCTTACCTACCATGTTCCTAAATTCTCCCGACTGCTTACCACTTTTTCGGAGATTTTTTCAGAAATTTTCCAGTTTTCCCAAGAACTGCAGTCGAGCGGGGGTGGGATGGGGAGAAGGGGGAGGAGGGACATACAGCGCAGGAACAACTGAGGAAGTCAACGCCCGAAAACATTACACCCTCTCCCATAGCGACCAAAATGCGACCACACCCCTAAATTTCCTCCTGTAATTCTGACGCCGGCGCCGCGCCTTTCCCATCGCCCATGCTAGCTCCCATCTTCCGAAATTCTTCCAACTTCCTACCACTTTTCCACTTTTCCGGAGTGGTTTTTCTAAAATTCTGCAGCTTACTCATAGAACTATAGTCGAGCGGGGCGGTGGAGGGGAAGGGGGAAGCAGGGGTATATAGCGCACGCGAAGCGGGTGAAACTGAGAAAGGCAACAACCGAAAACATTTTTCACGAGCGCAAACACGATCCCTTCCCTCCTTCCCAGCGACCGAAATAAAACCCCACTCCTGAAGATTCGTCCTCCAGTATGACCCTCGCCTTTATCCCCCATTCTACATTCCATTTTCCCAGATTCTCCCAATCTTATACCACTTTCCAGGAAAGTCTTTTTCCTGGGAAGTCCGGCTTCCTCAAAAAAAGTGCAGTCGAGCGGGGGCGAAGGGGGGGGGGGATGAGTACATAGCGCAAGCGAATGGGAAAAACGGAGAAAAGTCGGTAGCCGAAAACATCTCCCACAAGGTAAAAATACCCCCCCCCACCCTCTCCCACCTCTAACCAGCGGCCAAGATGTCCCCTTTGCTGGTCCCCACTGCACCACGTGCCCTGATTACGCCACCATCGTTGTGTGCTGGTGTGCAACTCATTACATGGAAGAGGAGAAATCAGCAAATGATTGAGATATGTGAGAAAATAGCCAGCCGACTAGGTCGCGAGGATAATGTATCGAGTGCGTAAACACAAGCAACGAGGGCACGTATACGGTAGCCGAGAAGTGGGCAAAAATCGATGAGGCCTCATGAAAGGCGTCGTTGAGACGTAACGGGGCTTGAAGGAGATCTCTGAAGGTCTACGACCAACCTGATGCTGAATAATCTTGTCGTGACTGAGGCACAGGTAGACAGTTTCGTTGTCAATCATTTGAAAGGCACATTTGTGTAGTTGCGACACTGGCTCTTCATTTGTCGTAGCGTCAAGGATAACATGCTGCTTATCCACCTAGAAATTTTGAAACCGGTTAGTAATGTAATTTCTATGGCGTATTCCGACACAAACCTTTCGTATTTTGAGACGAGGTAGTGCTATGCCTGTCACGCTATCTACCAGCTTCACAACTGAGCCATAGTATACGAAACCATCTTTCACGGTGAAATTTTCAGATTCTGGGGCTGTTGGTTCGTCGTCAACTGAAACTGGCGCAAGTCCGAGTAAGTCTCAGCCACGAGAGCTAATTCAATGAAAATAAGCGCTAACTTACATAAATGAATGGTGAAAGCTCCCCATTTGGTTGAACTCGCATGGAACGCACCATTATCCACATGCAAGTAACGAGTGCTGACAGTCTGAGAGCGAAGGCGATTGAAGAGCGCAACCTAACAGAAATTTCTCAT
>MU931451.1:0-23042 GCA_036418165.1 Cooperia oncophora
TGCCGCATTGAAAGCATCAAGAGAGGGGGGTTCGTAGTCTTTGGATCGCCATTTAGCTGAACTCTTCAATGAAACCTTTGTGTGAAGCTACTCAATAGGGAGGGCGTGAATGGATAGTGTCGAGCGTGAGCCAAGCAATTTGTTTGGTCGCTGGGGGGGAGGGGGGGTGGTAGCATTTATCCTGACGATAGGTCTGTCATTGTTGATTCTGTTTCAAGCACGCTAAATGTACATTCGAGCCGTCCAGATGTGTGTGAGCAAGATCGTGGGAACTGAGAACAGGACAAAAGACTACGCTCAGCAATTTCTGAAGCTGATCGTTGGTCACGTGTACCTCACATAGGCCCCCTCCTCGAGCTGCACTACTTCAATAGTTTTTTCTAAGGGATGTTGACCGATGGGGTCGCATTGAAGTAGAGAAGAGCTATCGAATACTGCGAATGCAGGCTGGACTGCCTGATCCCGGCCACCAGCATACCAAAGATTCATAGTTGCAAACAATCCACTATCTTTTTACGACTCTCTCTCAAAACCTCTGTGGTTTTCGGCAGAAATGAGTACTTGAAAGATGTTAATAGCTTTATGGAAAGCACAAGGTATAAGAGGGCCAACAGATCACGTCTTGCGATTTCTCATTGAATTTCTCGGTCCACTTCTCTGGGAAGTACCCTACCTTCCGAGTCATTTATTGACCTAGAAAATAGGGTACTTTTCAGAGAAGTGGACCCACAAATAACCCGTTTAATTTGTTCCCTAACACAGGCAAGAGCTCTTTAGATTCGTTTGCATTATTCCTGGTCTTCTATTGCCTTTGAAACTAAACGTTCAACATAAGAACATGAAGTCCTCTCACCGCCGACTAGTCCGTTTTCGGAAGGTGCACCATTCTACTACCAGTCACAGATTATTGAATGCGAATGAGGCCTATAAATGACTTGCCCGAGACAGCCGATATACAAGCCAGGGTGCTCATCCTAGGACGAACCTGATATGAGTTTATTCCAATCCCAGAAGGAGAAAGCTTCGTACGGCCAAGTAGAAGCGGGATCTGACTGACCCCGGACAGTGCGTGCTTAAGCATGCCCCTTGCCAATGCTTATTAAACGCAGATCCCCACATAGACAGGAACAAACAAAAGAAAATGCAGAAAGGAAACTTGGTAGACATTAGCGCCCGTTCGAAGAGAAAGAGCGCCTCGAGCAGGGCGGCGTCTTATACCCCAGGAAATGGGATATTCCCCTAAAGCCGGAAGGGCAAGACGCCGAAGTGCAAAACTTGCTTGACTACTGATTTGACTTGCAAATATCTACCCGCTATTACAACTCGTGAGCTTTGGTGCCCACACATGAAGACTTGTAGATGCTCTTTGACCGCCATTGAAGGACAGGGGAAGTGGCCGAAAACGCGTCAATTCTTGCCTCACAATTGGGCGAGGTTTTCAACGAAGCAAGACATTGAGCAAGAGACCATGCGTTAAGGAGCCAAGATGTTCATGTAGGCTTTATAGTCAGTGCGATAGGGTCTTTCAATGTCCCTTCAGATAGTTTGTGTGAGCTTATAAAAAGCTTCTGCAGGTCGCTCAGAGAGTTCTGAAAAGAAGACTAGAGAACTTCCAACGCTTGGAAAGTAAAAATACCCGAATCAGTCTTGATATGCGATGTTGTCAAGTGGGAAGACTAATGTTTTTTCAAAGGTAGAAGATCTCTATTGGAGCAGCAACAAGCAGGGACCGCTGCTTGCTTCATGGGTAAAGTAGAGAGGAGTTTTACCACGCCTTAAAATTATGTATGGTCAGTCTATCGTACGACCACTACGTCATCACTTCAAAGCAGCTGGAATGAGCATATTTCTATCTTGAGATAAATACACGTTTTGTGCTGGACGTGTGAATAGAAGTATGCGACACGCGCCATACACCTAACTCAGGAACGGAATACACACCATAATAAAAAATCATACTAATCGAAGCCGCTTACCAGACGATACTTAGGGATGGTACCATATGAGACCGCAAAAAATGCTGACGAAAAAGAAGCTATAACGAAAGTGAAACTTCTCGACATTCCATGAGCAAAATGCATAAATTGGAAGATGAGGTGCAGCTGCGCAGAATTAAATTAGGAAGTGAAGAGCCTCACTTGATTACGAGTCTCAACTTGAAAGAAATTTAAGTGGCAGTTGGAAAAAATTTTGGAACAATTTTAAGCAGGAAATTCCCTTTTTGGCAACTCTAATGCACTTTCCTGCCCTCAAACCTATGATCCAACAGGTTGTCCATAGATACTTCCCCAAAATATTCAAGGCAGAAAGGTTTTCATGGGCTCATCAAGCTAAAAACCCAACGAAGGACTGCCAAGTGCGACAGCCTCCATTTTCGCATCGCAATAAGGAAAAATGACGATAGCGAGTGTGACGCCATTGACGGCTTACGATGATGGCGTCGGTGTTAAAGAGACTCTTTTGAAGTGGTTTCGATTCTCGTGCTAATCCCTTAACGATTGAGCCACCTGTAATTAGTCAATGACGAGTAAAAATGGCGGCGCATTTGCACTGAAGGGGCATTTTGCTTTTTGTAAGACCTCGGACACACCGTAAACTCTTGCGAAGCATGTGAAGGCTACACTGTGACAAATTGTAAATTCGTTTCCCCTTATATGGGTTTACAAGGAATTGCTAGCTTCACCAGGTAAAGGCACGAGGCAGGGAATAGCCCGAGTGGTTAAGAAAGGCGGCTCGTGTTCGCAACCACGCTAAAGTAGGTCACGAGTACAATCCCTGCCGAGCACAAACCATGCCTTGCAAAAATTGCAAAAATGAAGACGTTACCAGCGTCAGGCCCAGGTTAACAGGCCGGCTGATGGAGAAACCCGTAAGCAACCAATCATGACAAAGTCGCAAAAGTATCAGTGTAAAAGCTAGGACGTCACCCGGAAGTGGCGCGCAGAACCCTCGCCCGAGTTCTGTGGTCAGTATGCGAGGGCTACCGAGGAGGTGAACGACCTCGGTCAAAGAAGCTAGTTCGAATAGGGACCCTGAACGTGGGGTCGCTTACCGGGAAGTCTCGCGAGGTTGCCGACCTCATGAGGCGCAGGAACATCCAAGTCCTATGCCTTCAGGAAACGCGATGGAAAGGTGCAAAGGCCCGCGAGATTGGAGAAGGTGTCAAACTCTTTTACAATGGAGCAGACAAACGGGAATGCGTGCCATATAGCGGTAGCGGAATCCCTGAAGGACTGCGTCTCTTCCGTGAACAGAATCAGTGACCGGATCATGGGAGTGAGAATGGACACGATGGATGGGTACTGGACAGTACTGACCGTGTACGCACCACAATCCGGCTGCTCCGAGGCGGAAAAGGATGAGTTCTACCTTATCCTGGACGACGCCATAAGATCGGTTCCAGAAGACGATTACCTCACCATAGCTGGGGATCTGAATGGCCACGTGGGAAATGACAGAAGAGGCCTAGAAAGGGTGCACGGAGGTCAAGGAATAGGAGCGAGAAATGCTGAAGGAGAAAGGTATCCTTGACTTAGCTACGCCACGACTTAAGCAATCTTGTTAGCACTTCTCCGAAAAGGAGACTCAGAAGGTAACCTACAGCAGTGGAGGGAGACAAACGGAAATCGACCACGTCCTGGTGAGAAGATCGTCTCTCAAAACTGTCAAGGATGTCAAGGTACTGCCTGGGAAGACCTGGGCCCTCAGCACAGACCTCTCCTGGCAGATATCGCGATAGACCTCCCCAAGAAGGCGAGAGTGAAAACAGAGCGAAGGATTCGCTGGTGGAAAATGCGGAACGCAGAAAGGTATAGCCTCGGCCAAAGGATACTGGAGGCGGGGCTCCCCCCCCTGCCCGGACCCACATGGGCCAGTCCAGGACACCTGGAGCCACGCAGCAGAGGTCATCCTACAGTGCGCAAAAGAAGTCCTGGGAGAGACGCGAGGCGGTATCCGAGGAGACAAGGCAGCCTGGTTCTGGAACGAGGAAGTCCAGAGGATCGTCAAGCAGAAGAAGGAAGCATACAAACGCTGGCAAAAGACACGGAGCCCAGAAGACTACGCTGCCTACAAGAGCTGCAAGCGACTCGCTAAGGCGGCCGTTGCTAAGGCCAAGAATACGGAAATGGACGCCTTGTACGACAAGCTGGAAGGCCGAGAAGGGGACAAGTTCGTCTTCCCGCCGCTGGCTAAAGCTCGGACCACGCCGCAAGCTCCCACGGACATCAGGGTCGTAAAGATGTGAAGAGCAGCAACGGGGCCATTCTCAGGAAACCAGCCGAAGTCAGGAAGAGGTGGGAAGAATACTTCGAGGGACTTCTGAACGAAGAATTCCCTCGCAAGGATAGCCCACAGATAGAGGCGACGGCAGGTCCCATCACTCCCTGGACGAAGGATGAAGTTCGCCGGGAGCTAGGGAGAATGAAAGCTGGGAAAGCAGTGGGTCCAGACGGGGTACCGATAGAGGCATTGTGAAGGCCCTTGGAGAGCATGGGGTGAGTTGGCTCACCACGCTTCCTAAACAACGTAACAGCTGAAGGAAGGATGCCGAATGCGTGGAGGAAGCAGCACAATCGTTCCCATCTTCAAACAGAATAGGGACGCCGTACGGAGTCGCTGCCGCAAACTAACGCGGATCCAGCTGACTCCCCATACCATGAAGCTTGTAGAGCCGGGCCTGTCAAACACTAAGGCTGAGGGAACTTGTCCCTATCTCGCAGGAACAGTTCGGCTTCATGCCCGAAAGGTCCACCACTGATGCCATCTTCATCGCCAGACAGCTGATGGAGAAGTACCGAGAGAAGCGGCGACCCTGCTACCTAGCCTTCCTGGACCTTGAGAAGGCATTCGACCGCCTGCCAAGGCCTGTACTCTGGAAAGCGCTCAGAGAACGTAACGTTCCGACACACATGCACACTCTCCATAGTAAAGGATATGTACGATGGAGCTAAAGCAGCTGTACGCACCCCGCACGGCTTGACGAAGGAGGTAAAAATCACGGTTGGGGTACACCAAGGATCAGCCCTCAGCCCGTTCCTCTTCCTCCTGACTCTAGATGTCATGGCAGAAGAACTCATGGAGGGACCGCTAAAAACCATCCTCTACGCTGACGACATCGCCCTGATAGCGGACAGCAGGAAAGAACTCCAGGACAAGGTGCAGCGGTGGCAAGATCTGCTCGCTGAGAATGGGCTCCGGTTGAACGTGAAGAAAACCAAGTTCCTGAGCTCTGAAGAGTGTAGCGAACCCATCGTAGACCGTCACGGCGAGAACATCGAAAGATAAAGGCACAGCTTCACAATAGTTTAAAGGTCTCGCCATGTTGAAAAACTGCGTACTGACGAAATTCCGCCTTCCCCTCCCTAAGAAGAAAAGCTCCGGCAAGATTACCCAGCTATGCTACTCAAGGCGTGGAACAGTATTCGCATGTACTGCCACTATCGCATTGCAGTGCTTGCTTCACTCATTGGTTGTTTGAAGAGAATCGAATAGAGCGCGGCGCAAGGTGAAACTGCTGGTGGGTTAGCTGGTTAGAGCTAGTATACCTTCCCTTCAGGGTTAATGATACTCAGCTCAGCTGCATTAGCGCTACGCAAATCTCCACAACCATTTATCCGGCGATTCCCACCACTAAACGGCCAACGAAAACCTACCAGGTGATAGGGCCTGGATGGAGCAGAGTTGACCTACTATGATTAGCGCTTAGGTAATTATTTTGACGCGTCTGAGAGGCTTGAAAGCCATGATTTTGGCTGTCGTAACAAAAAAGACGCCTTTCTATTTGCTGACAGAAGCGGAGACTCAGAAATGGAGATGGAGACTTAATTTTTCTCCAAAATGAGGGTTTTATTGAACTGTAGTAGAATAAGGCTCATATCGCCTAGAACAATAAGAAGTTACATCTGCTCCTAAGTTACCTGGATCGGATCGGTTTGATTTTCGCTGGATATATGTGGTGAAATGACTTTGATGCAAGACTGCGACAAGCCAGGGCAAGTTGTACGTTGGAGATCACCAGCGAGAGGGCTTTCCCAATCGACATTTGTGGCAAAAACTGGTGGGTTTTTCCAGAAAAGCAATAGGAAGTAGTATGTCGGCTTGAGCAAGGGGAAGGCAATGAGCGGGAGAGAAAGTGGGTTCGCATCAGAAGAGGAAGTTCAAAGAGGGCGGGTCGTACTTTGCATTTTCCGCAACGGCAAGACGTAGTCCAGCTCACGGTGACTATCGAGAAAGAAAAACTCATGAAAATTCAATATTGGCTCGATTTTCGCAGCACAACTACCTGCGAATCCTGCACAAGCGCATTCCCGTGTAAGTAATCATGCTGAAGAACAGTTCCACCTTCTAGCTGGCCACGAGGCTCCGGAAAATTTTGTACTGCTTTTTTATTTATACAAAACATTGACAAATCAACAAACAACACAACATACAAAACAACGGGTTCTATACAAAACAAGTTTTGCTATCCAGGGCTCAGCGACACTGATACCTTCGCCCTGCTCGATACTGACTGGCCCCCCCATGACGACCCTTCCCCCCGCTTCATATGTAAAATACCATTCCCTGTTGACAAGTCCCTAATGATGGCGTGCCGTGCTCGGAGCACAGTATCCTCTATTTCCGTTCTCACAAACACTTCATGCGGCAGAGTCACGTCCTCAGGAATGCTTTTGCATTTATGAAGTCATGAATTACATCAGCATTTCATCAGAAAACCCTTAACAAATGACACTGAAGAAGAGTTCTTTCTCAGGAGGACATCAATGGAACCGTTCAAGAGAAAAGCGCCATTCGTAAAGATGTCTCGGAAAGAAAAACTGGACCAGGTCTATGATTATTCCCGGTCCTCGAAATTCCCAGTCGATTTGAAATTAATGCTTGTTCAAGAGACCGTAAGCAAAGCCAGTTACACACACGGCACGATATCTTGGTACTCGGTCTACAATGCTAGCGGGGTGCTATAAGTGGGAGAAATGGCGAAAAAATGAAGTGAAAGGGACAAAAGCCTGCGGATAAAGGGCCTTTCGTTCTTGATGACTCGAAGCAATTTCGGACGAGTTCCCCATAAGCACACCGCAGCCGCTTCACACTATTCCCTTCACTTCATATTTTAGTCCGTAGCAAATGAACAGTTCAAGCATCAAGGATTAATGGTAAGTACCATTTCTTTGTGGGAGGGTGTGGTGGGCGTCCAGGTCGGTATGTTGCGGCTTCATAGGGCCTTATAAGGGTACCTCTTTCGGAAAAGACGCCACGCAGGCGCCTTTTCCGAGGGAGGTGCCCTTAATATGAAAAGGCGTATTAATCCTACTTATCGTGCCCAACTGCCTTTCTTTGCCGGGCCCTACTTGCTCGTCAGTTATGAATTCCGTTGCTTCACATGTAAAAGGAGGGGAGGAGGTAAACTGCGCGGGGCTAAAGCCTTCGCGGTCAAGAAGCAAAAGAAATCATGCACGTGGCGCACGCTGGAACGATCAGCTGATGCGGAGGCATGGATTGGGGATTGCAAATATTTCAAATAATCGCACCCAAAAACATCAAACTGCAGCGGCCTTCCCCCTTTGTTTACAGACCAACTACTGGCTGCTGCTAAGTAAGTAATGCCAACGCTGCTAGTTCTCTGGTAACATTTTTGTCAATACTTAAAATTTTAGAGAAGTTCTCATGCTACCAGCAAACGTTCCCCTGTGCTGATTTTGACCGCTGTGTTCGCTAATGAAGTCCAGTTTCTTGTTCCTTGGAAACGTCTACGAAAATGGAATTTGCTACTCCCATGGGTCTCTGAAGTTTTTCGAATTTTTTGTGAAGAATTGCATCGAACCTCGTAACTCATATCAATTCCCAATGGAATTTGCTACTCCCATGGGTCTCTGAAGTTTTTCGAATTTTTCGTGAAGAATTGCATCGAACCTTGTAACTCATATCAATTCCCATTCAGTTCTGTAACACATTTCAACTCCTTTCGAAAAACTATTCAATGACTATTCAACGCAAAACAATCATAGGACAAGTGCGGCAGCCAGTGCCATAAACTATTCTTGAATAAGCGGCGTGGTTGAATTCCATTTAAAACTGGAGCGAACCCTCCAACATGACTCTCTCTGAACAAAAAGTCTCTCGCGCTTAAGAGACCTGCTTCTTTTAACGAACAGTTCCATCCAATAAAGATACTTCTCTTCCATAGAAAAAAGTGTCTTCGACCGTTGTTGGCTCCTACAACTAGCCCTCAAAGGCAGTTGGCACGATAAATCCCTCAAGACGAGTAGGACTAATACGCCTGGCAGGACGGAATTCCGCGACCCTGAGCAGGCGCTGCATAGCGCCTTTCCCAAGGAAGGTGCCCTTATAAGGGCCCTATGAAGCTACAACATTACGACCCGAACGCCCGCCACGCCCGCCCGCCCACAAATGGACGACCGTTCCTGACGCTCGTACTGCTTCATTTGCTAAGCAAATTATGAAGCGAAGGGATTGGTATGAAGCGGCCGTGATGCTGCATGGATATATGAGTACACATATGCAGCCGTACCTTCGGTAGCGGTTATTGGCAAGATGCCTACGGGAAACTCGTCCAAAATCGATTTCAAGTCATTGAGAACGGAGGCTCTTTCTTCGTAGGATTTTGACCGTTTCACTCCGTTCTTTCGCCATTTCCCCACTATATAGCGCCCTACTGGCATTTTAGGCCGAAGCCACCAATCATCGTATGCCATGCTTTGAAGCAGTTTGTTGCTGACGCGTCAGTGCTAACTCGGACGTTTTCATAGAATCCATTCAAGCCTTGAATCTTCAGGTCGGCGAGAAATCCCAAATATCGTGGAACATGCCTCATGAGAACGAGCTGTCATTAACCGTAGCCCCTTTTCCAAAAAGCAGGACGGCTTCTTCATACAGTACTCTCCAGGAACCTCGAGAATGATTCAACGTCGGACTACGCTGCCTTCAACGATGACACAGTAGCTTATCACGAGTCGTCTGCCCAACGAGTGGATGGCTCTAGCTTCCCGATGGATTGGATGGATTCTTTTCTCATTTAGGGAATGTTTCACCACGATCTATGCGTATATTGGTATGACGTCTGTCACACTATCAACGCAAGAAAAATGAGAGCACGCGCCAACTGGCTAATTACCTTTAAATTAAATTACCTTTTTGATCGCCAATCCAGCGACGAAATGCTAAAATCCAGCTGCATAATGGTCAAAAAAGAGAAACAAAGCAATATACTATACTTATTTGAGCAAGTCGCTGTTTTAGTTAAACTCCCAGCATATACCAAAACACAACTCCGAATCCTAAGATTTGGGCCTCAGACTTGCCTATACATCATTTTACTACCTGTGAGTACAAGCCCCCATGAACACGAGTCACTATTGAAGTTTAATTCAATCGAGGAAGCTGAACAAGGGTTCCAATGCCATTTTAAACTTGATATCTATGAAAAGTCCTGCTGATAGAAGTGGAATACGGCAACTGCTTAGCGCAGCTGGCTTGGAGAAGCAGAATTTGCCTGCTTCTCGTCGATCCCGAGCCGATTAGTGGACGCCTATGAAATAATTGCGACCCACTGAGAAATACCTGCAATGTTTGCACAGACCCCTTGTCAGTTCTTGCACAGAAAGCCTATCAACTCCTGTGAAGCAATGAGCACGGGATGGGAACTAGCGAAAGTACGAGACGTCCTTTCCCCGGCACCGTTTCCCTACTCCACTTTCCCTCTAGCGAACTGCGCCGAGTTTTATGGACGCTCCGAATCAACAGGCATATGTCACCCATTGTTATGAATAAGGTTACTGTACGACATTTAGTTGACAAATCGTGATTGTGATTTTCCGCTTATCAGAGATAGATAGATAGATAGATAGATAGATAGATAGATAGATAGATAGATAGATAGATAGATATTGGCGACATTGCGTCGAAAGTCCTGCGACACTTTGTTTGAACTATTCTAGAAAAAGACCAAAAATCATTTCGAATGTTTTTATCTCTGATTAGTGGAGACTGTCTCCTGAGGTTTCTGAAAATGGGTATATCATGGCTCCGTGGAAGTTTTCAAAGCTTAAAAATACCTCAGAGATTGAGGTACTTCTCGACCTATCCCATATTATGAGTTCCTGTAGGGCAACTCCGCCATAGTCGAGGAAGCTAACACTTACGTTGTCTTGAGGAAGGATATCGCTCGCCATAGCAGAGAGTTCCATCTGCATCAGCGCTTCCAGGCTGGACTTATTCAACTCGGAAGTAGGCAATGTATAGGTCGGCCACCAGCACAGAATGACGGCCCTTTACTCAAGCTTCTTGAGGCGCAGCCGAACGTAACCACCAGTGTGTTGGCAACCTCTCTAGGCTCCATCTAACCGACAACTGCCATGCTTCTCCGCAGTCTCGGTTATCGGAAAAATTTTTTATGAAGGATGCCTCATGAGTTGGTCCCCTCTGACAAGTCATACCGAATGACCGTGACTGAGTTTTTTTCCTTGTACACACTGGAGGAACATTTGTGAGATCTTGTGGTTGGTAGAGAGTGGTGGGGTCCTTGCGTACATCTTGCACATGTTCCTCGCAGGATCTCTCAGAGAGAAAAGTAGATTGCACAGCCAAAAGCAGATGTGCATGGGAAAAGATTTCAGTAGGTTATTGGTGGGACTTCAAAGCGGTATCTCTGAATAGTAGCATAACGGTAAGGACTACAGTCCACTCTAACCAACCTCACAACATGGATGACGTCACGCTTAAATTCTTCAAAAATACTCAATTTTTCTCTACCGCTCGACAATGCGAAGACCGCATGTTAGGATCAGGCCACACCAAAAGATCGTGGATCTTGATCTGAGAATGCGACCATACCCAGCTTATTCATCAAAGTTAGCAGTCTCTAACTACTACCTTTTTTGATCCCTCCGATCTAAGAATCGCGAAAATTCCGAAAATCGACGTCTACTCAAAAATGAGGTCCACCTCTTCTTCTTATCATAGTTGCCGTAGTTCTATAAGAATTGAAATGAGAAGCTGTGCAAAAGAAGGGCACTAGTCCTAGTCCTTAGTGGTGATTACCTTGTGGATTGGAGATGTCTTTTAGTGACTGAAAATTTAGTCCGAAAAATTGGTCAAAGTGTCGCAGGACTTTTCGAACCAACCTAATAGATAGGATAGATAGAAGATAGATAGATAGAATAAGATAATAGCATAAGACTAGAATCAGATAGATATGATAGATCAGATTAGATAGATAGATAGATAGATAGATAATAGATATGATGAGATAGGATAGAGAGCAGAAATATTACTCGATGATCACTTGAGATCGTTTAGGCGTGCTCTGCGTACTGGATTTTAGAATGGCGGCGACCCAGGTTTTCGTGAGATATTGTCATTTTGGAGCAGTCGTAATCATGTCTACATCTAACACAGAACAAGATAGCAGTTGTTTCAAAATTGAAGTATCCCACGAGAAACCCGTCCTATGCCATGCTCAAAAGCCACGCCTACTCCGTCTCAGGGATAAGAAGTTAAAGTGTGTACAACATAGTTATAAGCAGCTAGTGACGCAAAAAAACTGCGTTAATAAAAAGAGACCAGAGCAGTAAGCCAACTAAGTGGTGTGTCATGGGAAGTGCAAAACTTCTCATGAAAGATCTCAACTACGGCCAGTACAGATAAACTGGAAGTGGACTGTAGAACAAGTTGCAAATACCATAATTGATGTGCTTTCATCAATCAGTATGGAAAGCGGTAGCACTTATTTTAGCCGATGAGCTGCATAAAAAAATCGTGCCGCACTTTCAGTACATTGCCGTCAAAAGGAGTGCTAGTCTGATCTCTAGTGCTGTAGGTACACTCCTTATCCCTGAGCCAGGGTAGGCGTGGCATTTGAACATGGCACGGAACTGGTTACTCGTGGAATATTCCAGTCTGGGACAACTGTCATCTTGTTCTGTGTGGAACAGACGCGACACAGTGCCGATGACAACACATTTGTCATGAAAATATCTCACCAGAAGCATAGACACCTTCAGGTTAAGTTGAAACATGCGGCCACGCCTACCCGATCTCAGGGATTTCGAGTATATATCTTCGGTGTATCCTTTTTCGAAGACAGCAACGATGGTGTGCTCTGGTGCACAGCTCTGCTCCGGTAGAGCAGTACTGATTGTGGGTCAAACAAGTCTGGACTTAAGGCCAAATTGCGATGATTCCATCCAACAACCTCGTACCCAACAACCAGGGTAAAACAAGGGGAGACAAAAGAGTACTGATGGGAAAGAAGTCTGTGGAGCTGCAAAAAGTGACTAATGGATCCTGACAGGGAAAGAAGAAAAATAGCTTCCAAACTAAACGATAGGTATCCCATGTGAATTAGCGTAACGTCAGTCTGAGAATAGAGCCAAAGCTATTCAGATTGGCGAACAAAGAACAACGCCAAAGCAGGGCAGAGTCAGAGCGACAATTGACGAAATCCAATTGAGGTCGAATGCTGGCTGACTGAATTGGCCGCAGTGGTCGTATACGCTTAGCAGTCCCGTCGTTATCGTTGTCGTCGTCAGATTTCGTCGCCTTGGACGGACTGCTGACAGCGGACAACGGGAAACTCAGTGAGGCTCGAATATTCATGCCAGAATAATCGAAGCGAAATAAAGAGAGAGAGCGAATTTTTCGTCGTTTTAGAAGGAAACCTATCGGGACGGAGTACGCTTAAATGAGTTTATGCGCGTTCTAAAGGGCGTGGACAGGAGAACTGCGTCTTGTTAGAAATCTTGACTAATCCAACTGGGTACGGTAATTGTTTATGAGCGTTGCGGGAACCAATGTATTTTCCGAAAGGAGTAACGAATAAAGCAGATAGGCATGGATCAAAGACATACGAGGGTAGCTCTAAAGTTCTATAGAGAACCAAGAAAGAGAAAAGAGAGTACTAGAAGGATAAGAAAAGGAAAAGCAAAGCGTTGATTGATAGGCTGAGAGGCGCCACGCAGCCGACATACCCTTGGGATGGCAGAGAAATTCGAAAGTGGATTTCATCCCTCCCCCTTTTCTCGTGCTCAGAACCAGGTAGATCGCATGATTGTTGACTTCTTCATTTCCTGCAAGTCCTTCTCTGGGTGTACAAGGCAAATCCATGTATAGGGAGTAGGGTCGCACCCAGAGTCGATGATGTTCCCAAACGGCTTTTCTTTCGAATTTTTGGTGGTAGAATCGAGATAGTAGTAGGGATGTGTGGCGCATCCCCAAAATGAGTTGGTCGACACCGAAATCTTTATGCCTTTTTACAGCATCAGTGGCTTCATTAATTTGCTATGTAGCCCTTTAAAAATTCCGAAGAAAACCAAAAAAACTCTATCAGTTCTTTGACAAGTTATTGGGGCTAGAATAGTATTGGGGCTGAAATATTTTGAATACAAGTTATTTATTCAGGTTTTATATTGACCTGATTCTAGTTTATTCGTCCCTATGGCGTTGAAGCGGATAAATTTTCGATTCACTTGTGTGTTACATGTATTCTCCAGCAACGCTCTCTTATGGTGAGAGACAACTCAAGGGCTTGGAAGAAATGTCAAAAGCGATTCAGGGGCAGTTCGCCGACGGGGGCGGGGGCATTTTGAACCTTTGCTACTTCCCATCGACTGGTTGATCTATCTAGGACAGCCTCTTCTTGAGTGCAAGTTTTCCTATTTGAAGGCGTGCGGGACCTTGCTCCAGCTCCACAAGAGTTCGCAAGTTTCACCAGAGTGAGACTTGTAACCGGGAACTGGGGAAGCAGTGAAAGCAGAACATGCCCACCTCCCCTGCCGCCGACATGAGCCGGCGATTCACTCCGCTTCCTGAGCATGGCCATGAAGCTAATCTTTCAACAATATATATCAAAGAAGAACAAAAAACGATGAAGGTAGAAATGTAGAGAAAGGAAGTAGAGGTGGTTCGTTTCGCCTCCTATCCATACGAACCACTTTAGTCATTACCCCTTGAGGCTCTTCAGTGGATAAGGGGTAATGACTCAAGAAAATGGGATGGTAAAGAATCCTATTGGGGATATCCCACTTATCTACTAAAATGAGTAGTCAGAGAGGCATTAATTAATAAATAAATGAATTGCAAAACAAATTATAATGAATACGTGTAGCCTTTTCTCTATACCTAAAAAACATTTGAAACAGGCATGTAATCGTGTGGGGTACGATATTAATGGACATTATCTCATGGGGTGTAATATTTGAAAAAAACATTATTGTGAAAAAGTCAACGAAAATTGTAAAAGAATAAGATCTGCAGTGAAATAGATATCTACATTAACAAACTGAAGTGTTCCCCTACTACTATTCTTGCCTAGGTGTAAATCGTTTAGCCATTTTTCAATAAGCTATATGGTCTTCACTTAATGCATATTTATAACCTATGAATTTATTATTATATATACACTTTAATACACTAGGAATAATGAAATTAACTTCATATCCAATGTCACTTAGGTTGGTTACCATGTCTTTCAATTTTGAAGTAAAAGCTTCTATTCTAGTGCAGGTATTAGCTATTCTCAATGTTTCTGTATAAATAACTGACCTTTTTGTAATGTTGGAGATATTAGTGTCTCTATGGGGATATTTCATAACTTTGAAAAGAAATTCATCGGTTTTATTATACAACTCTGTTATGATTTTACTGTCTTTTATAGTTATTTTCAGGTCCAAATAATTACTGTCTACTTCAGTGATGTTTGTTTTTTTTAGCCTAGCTGGATGTGTGCGTTTCTATACAAAGATTAGCCAAGCACGTAGAAAAATCGACCGTGACAAGAATTATTTCAACGACGAGAAGGATATGCAGACTTTTCAAGGATATTGCAGAATTTTAATTTTCTATTATATCAAAGCCACATTTAGTAGACTGAAATGCCTGGGACTTACGCGATCCCGTGGCACACCTCGCTCGCATCATTGGAGGGCTGGCCTCGACGCAAGAGAATTGAGTTAGCCGGCAAATGAGCCCAGGACACATTTAAGATTCGCGCCTCATTCACCATCAAAATTACCCTGCAGAGAGTTTGTGTATGCTCGCGCCAGTATGCTCGACAATTTCACTTCTTCCGGCACTTGTCCATTCATACCAATAGAGAAGAGATAGAGGCATTGGTGAACGCGCTGCTTTAATACTGCCCTCGAGTCATGTCAGGATCGTATTTCCGCTCGGGGAAAACCAAGGATTCTGCCGTTTCGAGGTCCTCTAGGTTTGCTAGCCGCTCACCTGCGGTGTTTGTAGAAAGGGTGCAGCATCACGCTGAAGATGAACAAATGAATTTTATTCACTGAATACGCCCGTTTTTCCGTACGGTCCAATCCCTCACAACGTATTTTTCCACGGCACTCGAACGGGAGGGGATGGGGGTTATGAAGTGCATGTGAAATCTCTCTCCCGTCGCAAAAATGTCACCCCTTCTGGGATTTTACCAATGATGAGCGGCTGAAATGGAGAGAATCATATATTAGGTTAAAGCACTTTTTCCCGCTGGCCAGTTATCTCGAACAAGTTTGCTTTTGGAACCCCCTCCTTCGTAGCATGAGTTGAGAACCCACCCACATTGTCGCTTTTTAACAATGGGGTGTGCTCGCCTGTAGGAGGAACAGGCACTGTTCCTGGTTAAGTGAGGAAGTCGCACTTCGATGCAAAGGTTCGATATAGCAATAATGGGTAGTAAATATGCGTAGGCGCATCCGCTCAATCTTAAAACAGAGGCTCTGGGCTGAATAGTGATCAAAGTAAGTGCACCAGAACCCTGGAATAAACAGAGCCCTGGCTGGATTCTGAGAATTGGGGCGAGGAACGACGACACCCACCATTCAGCTGATTTGGTCACCGGACCCGCTAATATATTTTCCGGTAATGATGTGGTGACGCTGTGGACTGGAAACCAACGCCGCCAGCGTCAACTAGTGATGGATGAATTGCCGCTCCATTTAACATCTATGCAAACCTTGACGACCGTGGCGAGGAAACGAACGAATTCAATTAATATTCTGCCGGACCATGCCTTTTTTCATCAACAGCCATTAATAAGGAGGTTTGGTGGAGTGCGGATGGTACCAGTATACACAAAGAACTCCCGTGGACAGAGAAGCCCAAGAATCCCAAGATCGGATCTAGGAGGGTAAAGGGTTGGGCTTAGCCAGCTTTATTTCTAGTTAGGAAATGAAAAGCAGCACGAGACCTCGCGAAATCCTTACCCTACGGGCTGGAAATCGTTGGCAAAAATATCTGATCCGCCTCCTCAAAACTTTCCCGTCTGATACCGTCCCCTTCCCCGCTTTCCCCGTCCCCACCTCATGTAGCATCGCCTAAATTTCGCCAACTTCCTAACGCTTCAAAGCTTCTCAGCTATATTCCTCCTTTGCCACCAAAAAGCTACCATGGAGCGGGAAAGGAAAGAACAAGGAAGTAATCATTCCGGAACATTCTTTCTCAAAGCAAAAAAAGCACCCCCACCTGCCCTTCGTTGAGGATCGACACACATTGACGATGTGTTCTGTCTTCAAAAAATGACATCGGCTTTGACGGTAAGTTGCGGCTATCCTCGTCAGTGCGAGGAATTCCCCGCCCATGCCCCCAATGGCCCACGAACTACAATCCATAGGTCTGAATAATCATCCCTGGAATGTGCCATGCATTTGGTTCCACTCAGAGTGGCAGAGACAATTGACATTGCGCGATTTGGCTTTTCTCATTTTATTGCGGGAAGCCATGAAAAGAACAAGGGTTCACCCTCTTAGACGGCACTGATTCCCTTCAGTGACCCAAAAGAAGCAAGGTTTGGTGCATGTGGGGTAAATTTGGATCAGAATTTGAGCAGTGAACCCAGAATGTAGGTAGCAGCGTGGATGTATTCGAAAAAGAGCCGCGCCTGCAATCCTTCAGTGTATTTCGGAATACCACCAGAAGCTTTTATTTATTCAATTGCGGAGCCTATTTATTACAAATTCAGCTGGCTGCTTTTATTCACCACTGCCCAGCAGGGGAAGTTCTGATTGCTTCTGATGTTTATAGATCCGTAGGGTTCGATAATGAAAACGCAATGAGGCGTATCAGAGAAGAGAATCCCACTGGTAGCGCCAGAAGGGTTCGGGGCGACTGGATGTGACATTAGTATTCGAGGAAACGAATTTTCAACCAATTCTACACGAGGAGAAAAATCGGTTTCAACTGGGTGAGATTCCGTATGACAGAGGCACTTAAAGGCACATTCCGCGATAAAATAAGGCTATGACCTCTCAAATGTGTCGGACCATCCGGAAGGCGACCTTTGAGGCTGCGCTACTTCCAAAAAGTGAAACACGGCAAGAACTCCGCTAGAAGCTGACTAATTAGGCCCATGGACACCCCTTAGGCCCATGCCGACCCTCACCGGCTGCTAGCTACTAGCTAGTAGCCACTATGTTATCTTTCTCTATAACATTTCGGACTGCTTTTTCTGCTGCTTTTCTCCGCTAATCAGATACTTGGGCACTTCTTTGTGCCTATTTGAGTTCCGTTTCCCGCCAATGGCGGCGGTCGCTAAACTGTGCCTTTAGGTCCTAAATAGTGTCGAACTGTTGTACCACAAACAGCGATTATCATCAAATTTTGGAGACGGCGGAAGACTCCATAATAGTAACGACCATAACTGGGAGGAAGGAGGGCGTTGCAGCGAGCTGCTATCGGAGAGTGGAAGAGGACGACATGTGAGAGAGGAGAGTGGGCACGTCAGTACGTCAGCCAGTCGGCACATCAGTAGGTGTCCATAGGCGAGTTTGGTGAACGCCCCTTGTTGCTCTGTGATATGGGCGGTAGTGCCACATCGTAACCACGCTCACGCGGTTCAAATCACGGAACGAACTTCAGGTTAATCAAGCCCTCAATCTCGGGGGGGGGGGGAGTTCGCTCAAAGTCGTACAAGACCTGTTTATGGAGAATAAAACCGACTTTAATAATGAACGGCTCCTACAGGCCACTGCAGAGCCAGACCTCTTTCGGGAGCTACTACATTTCGGAGGGAAAGTAGAGTACTTGGTGCGTTCGAAGAGCTTGATCAACGCGGAATGTCCTATCTATTGGGCTCAATTCGGGAACCAGCAAAGAATAGCACTTATGAACGAAAATCTCGAAAGCCAGATGTGACGCATGAGGGAAGTGGGGAGGGGCGCGACAGATTCCAGCAACTTTCCGTCATTTTCTTTTTTCATTGCGTTATGTCGACGTGAAAAACCGTGAGCTTTCCATCAAAACAGACCTCGCTTTCGAAATGGTTTCCCAGGATAAATGAGTTCCTTGCAAAACATGGCCATAAATATTTCCCAGTGTTTGTTTTGACGTCAGAGTGGAAGCGGAGGAAAAAAAAGGCCAAATCAGGGTTCAATTCGTTTTCTTACTGGTATTTATGGCACTACAGGATCGAAGCATGCTCAATTTTCGGTGTGAGCCATGCCTTCTACTACCAGTCATTTCTATTCTGTACGTATTTGATTTATTTATTGGCATTGAAATTTACAACCATTTGAACTACATAGGTATTTAGCCATGCTGAATATCTTGGTCCTATTTGATATTCAAGTTTCGAATAGAAACGAATGTGAACAGGTCAGAATCGGCGGTTAGGATGCCTCCACCTTATAGGAGCCCTCCTTTTCTCAAAAGATTTAGTGATGGTCGGGGTAGAGAGGAAAAGGAAGCGGGCCACAGTATGGCAGAAGAATGCATTAATAGTCTTATTCGCTGTGGATGATTGGTCAGGAAACATATTTGGCGCGGTGCCAAACCTGTGTTCCCACCAGTTCTTGAAACGAGCAATCAACAAGACTCTAGCAGTATCGCTCCTTTTGCCTTTTCTGTCAGATATTGTCGCTCACCCCCTTTAACAACTGGTAGAGAAGGAGATGGCGGCCAAACCCAGCCTGACACTCCCCCATCATTAGCAGCGAAGAGGGCTGAACAAATAATTGAGACCACACCACTGGAGAGCGACGGTAAAACGAAATGGTGACAGAGGAACTAAACTGCGAAGGCGGAGCCAAAATGGCGTCCCTGCGCAATGGCGCTTTTATTTAGCGCTATTTAGCGCTCCCGATTCGCGAAAAGGTTGGGACATTCTTTGGTGTGATATTAGGCTTCTTTCTTGGCCATAATGCGGGCACTGTTCCAAGGTCTGGAAGGACCGCAGAGAGGAATCGGAATGCAGGCTCATGCTCCAAGACAAGCGTAAAGTGGACCCATGTCCTTGAGCGGCTGCAGTTTTTGGGTTCGGTCTGAGGCTGTAGAGTCGTGAAAACAGCTCAGATTAGAACAAACCGAACCATTCATTCCACTGTCTCCCTGAAGCGATGATCGAGAAAGAATAGGCTCTAAAAGACTACGAAGAACTCACGTCTGACCCTCAGAAAAGGGTCTGATCAATTGGTCCAGAGTATAGAACACGGACAACTCACCTACTGGAACTCACGGCGTGTCGCTACTGTTGCCTAGGAGCTATTTCGGATGCTCCATGTGTTTAGCAACCTCTAATTGGCTTGCCGTACCTATGGAACCGTGGCCGAACAATGAGCAGCAGATGAACCTTTCAAGTGGTCATATAATCACGCAATATGTCGTTGCAGCGCTACGGGATTAGTTCAAGGAGGGCGGGCTGGGGAGAGAGGAGGGGGTAGCGTTGTGCTAAGCCTGCGGCAATAAATCTGACCCTGTGACGTGTGGAATAATACATTGCTTTTAAATACGGCCTGCTTCAAAGGCTTAGCCGTAAACATAGAGAAGAAATATATCATGAGCTATGACATTCATAGGGTTTACTGACAGTAGCCAGAATTACTAGCCAAAGCGGGTCCCCTTTCCAGCTGTGATCCAGAGAGCCATCTTATAGAGGAACTTCAGACACCACAAACAGTATTTACGACACAAACTAAATGAAATACTGTACTACTATTCAGGACAAAGGATACAAGTTTTTCCTTTCAACCCTGGGGTACGCCAGGCATCATACTTCCACTCGGAATCAGGATTGGTTTTCACCCACGCAATGAACTGCCATCCAGCAAACAGATTAATACTTTATTGCAAATAACGGACCTAGAAGCTACGATAATTTTGAATGCTCCGTTATGAGGTACCCGGATCGTATGCCACTTACACCGACCTTCTGCTGAGGGGATGGCGAGCTGGAAAACAATAAAATAGGCTGTGTGAGAGTAGAAAGGCAGAACTGCGATTATTCGACATCTCAGATAGTGGATTGGGGGGGGTTCCATATAAACGACAATGGGGTGTAGTAACTCGACAAAAAAGCACAAGGAACATACCGCTAGGTAGAACCCCATTTTGATCCCATTTTGTACGAGCACAGTTAACTTTCCCCAGTATGCCCTCATACCACAGCTTCATTCACACGATAAGAACTCTTACGATGGTACAAGTGACGTTGTCAGGCTTCCTGCAAATTTTTGCTTTTTGCTGAAGCCAGGCACTGGAGGTGGAGTTGGAGGCGGAGTCACTGGTAAAAGAGGAAACACAGACCTATATTTGGCACGTATAGCGCCTCGCCCTTAGGAATTATTTGCCGCGGTCGGTACAAGGTTGGCTTTCATAGCGGACCCAGTCGTGAGTGTCGCTTAGACGCCATAGTTTCACTTCGGTACCGAATCGCGTACACCGTGCCTAAGCATAGGTTAATGCAGCGTTAATGTTAGTGCGTCACAAATTGGGTGGGTGAGGAGGTTGTCACCAGCGTCAATTGGATGAATGCTGCGAGAGGGAGTTTGACCACATCCAAACCCAACCACTGCACTAATGACGTTGTCGAGAATGGCCCACCTCACCAGTCCTGCAGAGTGCCTTGTCAACCTTGCTACTTGGACTAGACATCAAATTAGTAAAAACTTCTTTCAACACGAGTTGGGTAGACGATGTAGGCCTATCAAAGAACAGACAGCATCCAATACCCTGACATTGGAAAAGGCGTGGCTGCGCGCGCCTTTCAAAATAATTTTAGTGAGCTAAATCGTGAGCCCTCCTTCATTTCAGACGACTTGTTGTCTGGCCAAAAAGAAGGGAATAAAGAATAAATTCCGGAAAATGGCTGGAATATGGAATTTATGAAGTGATAGTTAGGGTCTCTCGCATAGTCCGAGATATGGTGCGCAAGATCGAAACCTCATCTTCTGCTAATTTTTCTATCCTTAACTGAGTGTCACTTGTCTCACTTCTTTTTTGGAGGATTAAAAACATCAGCATTTTGGCAATATCAGGTCAGCAAGCCACCATACGCCTTTTGGGTTTTCAAGAATTGCCAAAAGCATGGCGCACCCTAAGTTTATATCCCCCCTAAAAGACCTCATCCCATTTACGTGTGAGTCATAGAACTAGAAATGATACATAATGCATGACGCAAGCACCTGCAACTATTAATTATATTCGCAAAAAAAGTTAAACAACTTCTAGAAGTTACGTTACCATACCTACACGTTAATGCAATAACATCTATATTCTAATGTTCGGCCTTTCAACGCAGTAAAGTACTGAAGGTGTTGGGGGATTTCTCTGAACGGGGTAGACTTCACTCTGCCTACGCACCGAGACCATCTTACTTTGCTCGTTAGGGGTCGCCAAAACAGTATCTAGCAAAGATGGCAATTTACTACTAGGTTGGTAAAAAAAACTTTTGCAGGCACATTTGAATATTGAACGTGAAGAGAGGCTCTGGAAAGAAGAACTTCAAGGGAAAGAAGCGTAAAAAAAGAAAAGAAGAGCACGAGGGAATTTTTTTGCCTTCGAGGATGAAACTCCCGAATCGGCTCTGAAATTTCCAAAAAACTGACAATTTCTTGAATGCGCTGTAGAATAACAGTTAATTACATTGCAAGGGTGAAGAAAGTCAAGAGAAGTTCGGAGTCATGAACATAAAATGCTTTGAAAAATTGAAGCATAGGTGCATAGGTGCCCTGGAGTGCATGGAGCCTTTCTCAGGGGAACTTCGGCTTCACCTTGACATAGCTGAAAAGGGGCTGTATGTTTGAAAGTACGAGGAACCGGGGAAGGGTCGTCGTTGGGCTCCTAAATTACCACCCTCTGGAAGAGGACAAGCGACCGACGGTTGCATGACTGGCGAAACCTTCCTGGAATGCTAATGATGGAGGTGGCGGAGCAACCGCTGAAGCGGCGGCGCCCCAAATTTTTTGCCAAAAAAAAATATGGTGGCAGTCAGCTGATTTATGGAACGTATCTTCCATGTCGGAGGGCAAAAAGCGGCGCAGTGGCGACCACTGCGTGACTACTGTAATGGCTCTTTTCTCTCTTACATACGTTTCTGCCTCTATTTCGTCTGAAACATCGTCCCTCTCACAACCACGCCCCTCGTTAAGCTCAGATATGAACTGTCCGTGCACATTCTAGCGAATGAGAGCACAGGGTCAGATTCGGGCAAAGATGGAGGAGGTTCGAGAATGTTATCGAACGTGGTGGCATCATATATACTGACGATACCGATCAGGCCCTCTCCTGAATTTCTGGTTCCAAAAGGTTCGAATCAACTCAGCCGCTAGCGAAAGGCTGGCAGCGGCAGCTGAAAGAAGTTCCGCCAGCGCACGAACAGTCCGCGAGTCAAAATTTATACGAAACTTTGGTTCCTACGGCCTCATAATCTACCAGCGTTGGTTGAAGGCATATGTCATTAGGGAAGTGTCCAATCTCATTACAATGCGAAGTGCTTCTTGTAGCGTCGGGATGATGCGTCCGTACTTACATGGGTTTTGGCGCGGCGCTAGCCTATTTCCATTAATGGCTGCCCGCTCCATTCTGGAGAGAGTGGTGGAAACTACTTGGGGCCGCGCCAAAAGTGTACAGGCAGGAACGCCTCTTGAAAGGGTAGCAACCACCACAAAGCTACCCTTTCTGTGACTCGAAAGTGTGCAGGAAAACGGACTGTAAGCTCGTTGCCCATGCAGGCGCTTGTTGCCTGTGTCATCGTGATAATGTCGGCGTGCTCCTTGCTCTGCCACTGCCTGGTCTCTATACTTTCGCTTCCAGTGCAT
>MU931452.1:0-12976 GCA_036418165.1 Cooperia oncophora
TTTTTGAGAAGTTCCGCAAATATTGGTAGGGGGATGGGGAAGAGGGGGAGGGGGTTGTAGCAGAAGACTAAACGGTGGAGAGGGGAGGGGGAGGATGGATCGTATTTTCCGAAATTTTTCCCAGCTGCAGTATGGGCCCTGTGGGTACTGGCACAATGCCAGCCCATTTTACCACTAATTATTCTTGCTTGCCTCTACAACCGTTGGAAGAGAAGGGGGTGGCAACTCGCCAAGCCTAGCTCCCTGACATAACCCAGCATCCGCAGCGAACAAGACTATAGTAAAATTGCAGCGCTGCCAACTAGGGGAGGGGAAACAACCTTCCCAAGTTGGGGAAACCCAATGAGTGGCGTGCTGTGCGCCGGAAGAAAGCTCAGACTTCTGCCAAGAATGCCTTTTAGGCTCACTTAAGGGTTTTCTTGACTCAGTCCAAACACGATTCATAGGACATTCAAAGGACACCGAAACGAACCCAAAAGCAGTGATTGCGTAGCAGCTCCACTTCCGCCGCCAGACCGAGCACCGCGGGGCGGACGTAGAGTACAGATCTAGTGCAAGCCTAAATAAAAAAAACGATCTGTCGAATCGCACCCGAGGGCGGAACCTGTGAATCCCACGCGCATCCCCGGACAAAAGTGTCGATGGAGAATCATCACACCTCCGAAAAACTAGCAATCATCTCTGATGTCCCTTCTTAACCAGACGGGCGTTGGAAAATTGGAAAATCGTCGTGGGAACTGTACGAATATTACTATAATCACATCAAAATGATGGGAGTCTCACATGCGAACAACATCCGTTTGTCGGCATTTTTTCGCATCACAAGGCAATGAGATGATGATAGTGAGAACACTTCAAGGTTAGTCCAATAGAATATCTGTGAGAAAATATTCCCGAAAATTGGGTAAAAATGGCCAAACAAACAAATTGAGCCTTTGATCAGGAAAAAAATAACCCGAACATGTTGATAGGGCCCAGATGAAGCCAGGACACGTCACTGCTGAGGATTCGTTAATGGCGAATCGTAGTTGGCCTACTGAGCCTTCATTGGTGATATTTTTCGTTTCGGGCGCGCCATACCCACTCGTACTCGAGGTATAATTGGGACGGTCGTTTAGTCAAAAAGTCCCTATCTCATAGACGTGCCCTGATTCAGGCATAACGACCAGGATAGCATAAAGGTTAGCTGAAAGGGCTCCGTTCAAAAAGAGGTTATCTACGATGACGATACTATTTCTTAGCGCAGTTTGACTTGGTGGGGGCACTAAGTGGTTGTTAGCTAAGATTGTACATGCCACCTTGTAAAGATCTGAAGATCCGTGCGACCAAAGTGATCCACTCGCACTATTCCGCAGCTTCACAGGAATTAACCTGTTTTTTCACATGAACTAACCAAAGGAACTAGCAAAAGTGCCAAATGCCCCCTCCAAGCCAAACCGCGCCCGATTTTTCATTATTTTTGAAATTTGCTGCACCTTGCAAATAACATGTTGATGACAATTATAAGGCAACAGGAAACCACGGAAGACCGAAGAAAGGAAGATTACTTGGGAGTACTCGAGCTCAAAAAGTGGGCGTGTCAGTGGGAGCTCTGGAGTGAGTAGGGACTACATGGAGATAACGAGTAGTTAGTCCCATTCAAAAGTTCGACCACTCACTCGACCAAGTGTCGTTTAAAATTATGCAGTTGACCCTAGGGACGAAAACGCCTGTTGTCGATGCTCGGGTAGCCCAACATATGACACACACGAGTGGACAATAGCCGAACATATAACCCGTGTGACACATCGAAAGGCAGCCATCAGATAGCTACAGGGGGCGCAATCATCCCCTTTCCACGAAGCATCTCAGCATTCACATAAACAAATGGTTTTGACGAATTCATTTGTATGATCTCCTCGGGGCAACGCTTTTCTAGCCGTATGCATTCACATGGACAAAGGAATTCCAGCTAGTTTAGACCAAGGACGACAATTACCTCACTTCGCCGCGGCTCGCTGGTCAACATAAGAATGCACACAAAATGGCGCAGTAATTTGGGTGAGGTCGCGTTCATACCAGGCGCCGATGGAATATCGCGTAATGAATGAAATAAATTAGATAAAAATCGATTTTGTCGTTTTCGTCCACGGAGAGGGGTATACAACCAGCGGAATCGATTTTTCATCCTTCCAAATTTCTAGCAGGCCAATCTTGAAAATGAAACTGAGCCAAATTCCTGGAACGCTATACTTCACAGGATGCTAATGGGCCAAAAAAAGAAATTCAGAAGTGTTGGAACCTTCACAAAACAAGGTCTGAAGGGCTCCAAGGCACCGTCCAGATGTTAGTATCATAGAACAATTAACGAGTCCTTTATAAGATCCCCATTGATATCAATCGTCATGCGCGGCAAGCCTCACCTGACCTGGAGACTTGCCAAACCTTATCGCCTAGCCTGCAGGCTGTTCTGTTAGGTCGCGAGCGCTAAGCGGTAGCTCTACGCGGTAAACTACGGAACCCAACTGCGTATCGTCCATATCGGAGGCCAAATAAAATAATGCCGACAAAGGCTTCGTATACCCGTGCTAACCCTTGTCTCTTGAAGAGACGTAGGCGCTGTTCGGTTTGGGAGGGACATTACGCACTTTCGTTAGTTGCTTTTACTAATTCCTGCAAAGTTACACGTCACAACCTGGTGAGACCTGTGGACTCCTATTAAGTGTAATCCCCTGCCAAATACCTTCATAGCATTTTACAGGTCGCCACAGGAGGCATCAGCATGGGCATGGGAACTAGGAACATGGCCCCATCCCAACCGAATTTTCGAACGTCTCTGTCACTCTCCGATATGGACTCTTACAGCATTCGCAGCCACGCCCCCTGTCGCCCTAAGATATGGGCTGTATAACCTATGCCTTCTCATATACCTTAAAGTACCACTATTTAGAACGAAAGTCGAACATAAGTGTATGATTTCGTGATTGGAAAATCGGAACAGCTATTACTACATAGAGATCAAAAAAGTTGCTGAGCAAAACCTTCAAACTTGGCGAAGTAGAGGTTTAAAAGCTGCTCCATTAGTAGTGTCGAACTAGTGTTGGAACTGACAACTTGGGAAAAGCAAACCATTAACCAACCACATAAATTATCGGTTGAACGACACATCTTGATAAGTGACAAGCTAGTATCATCAACACACCCACTTTACAACACTCAACTGACGACTAAGGAAAATCAAACCTTAGAGGTAACCCCTTCCTCTCAAGAGATTCGAGAGATTGTGGAGTAAAGGAAAAAAGACGGACTGCTGAAATACCACGGGAATGAGCAGCTTCAACAGCATGCGACTCCAATCGTTGATATCGTTGCCACCCCTAACTAACAAACTCGGATCTAACTGCGTTTGACAGCTTTTTTGATAGGGTAAATGGCGGCTAGGTTATTGAAGTGACGGGTTCACACAGAATATGAGTCAGTGCCACCTAGCACGAGCCGCCCCTCGCTCCCCGCTCAACCATATCTGAGCCTTATCAGCTGTGATAAAATTGAAAGAAAAAGATAAAAAAGGGTACATTCACAAAGAAAAGAACTAACTTATTTTACAGCTGGACATTCTAGTCCTGTATTCCGGTAGTGCAAAACAGGCACTGTTCGGCTCAGAGGGTTTTCTTAATTCATGTTCAATAACTGGTCACACTTTGGCAAGACGAGAAAACTCCTGTGAATGTGCGAAATGGTACGAGTGAGCCACTTTGGTCACAGGAATTTCCATGTCTTCACAAGGCAACCTGCACAAGCATAGGTGAGTTCAATTCGATGCCCCCACCAAGCCGAACTGCCCCCCCTAATTCTGCTCAAAAAGTCCTCCAAACTAGAAAAGTTACTAGCGTTATTTCTATGACATCTCTTCAAACTTCAAAAATTTCAAACAGCATTTAGAGCTGAAACGGGTGAAGAAACAATAGTGAGCGAGGCCATGTGGGCTCCTGTCCAAAAGCACAAGTGGAAGGGGCTCCGATTGATGCAGGAGAAACAATTAAGTTGTGCAAAATGACAATGATATAATGTTCGAAACCAGGTGGGCAATACGTTCCGCAAACGTTTTCCATACAAGAAAACGTTCGCTGTGCTCTCAAATGCATTGAGTACTGTGCACCAAAATAGCCCACCTAATTGTTGCACCGCCAAAACCATTTATTACAGGGACAAAATTAGGGGTCCATTTTCTTTCCGGATTGAATTGCTGCTCATAAACACAAAATGAATCACAGATGAATGCTAATGTAATGGTAGTGGCTCCACAGCCATAAAAGTCGCTGGCGCGGATTACTGTGCCGAGCAGGGCACGCCACCGCGTTGTGATCATTTCCTGGAAAATACGACCCCCTTTCCATCCTCAAATACGACCCCCCCCCCCTCCCCATGCTACCTACCACTTTCCCAGATTTTCCCAACTTCCTACACCTTTCTTCCATTTTTTCCCCACTTTTTCCCCACTTTAGAACCAGGTCCTGAGGCACTGGGGCTAACCTATACTGTATGCAATATCAACAGGTGATGCTGACGATTCTATGTTTACCTCAAAGGCATGGGTAAAATCCTGCGGGAGTTTTGAAGTTAAGGGTAAGTCAAAGTCAAGTCGAAGTCGGTCAAAACGTCACTGCAACCGAGAAGGCCGGAACAACTACATGAGACTTGACGTTTTGTTTATGGACCGAGTGAATTACTCCACCACCCAGTCAGAGCATTACCAATGCAGTTTTCACGCTTGGAGAGACTCGTCGCGAGAACAAAGAATGGCTGAATTGGTAAACAAAAACAAATGCTGTGCAACGTACTAGGCGACGGGTGATAGCGACCCACTCACACGTCGTACGTCGGCGCAATCGCCGAATAAAATGATCGTTGTTGATAGATGGGCTATGATCGTAGAGTTATGATCGGAGAAAACCTCGTACACTACCACGCCCCGCCTCTCTCTTTCTCCTGAACAATCTCAGCTATTGTAGAAGTTACTTAAAAATCTAAGCGCTATGACGCCCTCGGGAGGGACACGTCTGCAATATTCAGGGTTTAAGCGGCCTGTAGTTTTAGAGCGATGGAGAGGAAAGAAGGGGGGGGGGGGGGTCGAGTTCCAGAGTTGATGTTCTATCTCGCAAATTTCAACATTTCACAAATATTGAGGGTTAACCCACTCAAGGCTCAATCCTCTCTCAAAAATGTTAGGCCAACAGAAAATTGCAACTTGGCACCCCTTAGTCCAGATGCATGAATATCGGGAGAAAAGACGAGAAAACTCTTATTCAAAAACCTCTTATTTAAAAAAGGCACTATTTACCCTTTACTGCCCCAGTCTTCCAAAAACAGGCCGGTTTTTGACCGACTTTTTTTCTGCGTTGGCAGAATTGGCTAAAAATTTGTTCCCTGGGGTATTTGACCTCCTGAACATGAATATCACATCCACTAGGCCTGAAACCTCCTGGCAATCGCGCTACAAGGCGCTGGCGCCAAAATATCCCAAATCACCGGCGCCTGTGGCGCGGGCGCCAGGAAGTTTCGGACTAAGCGAATGTCATATTCGTATTCAGGAGGTAAAGGAGACAACATTTGAGCCAAATCTGTCCACGGAGAAAAATTCGGTCAGAAAATGGCTCAATTCTGGATGGTTGGGGCAGTAAAGGGTAAATAGTGCCAAAAAATTAGATAAACTTAAAGTCTGGCAAAATCCGATGTCAGCCTGAGCAGACGGAACAGACGGAAATGCCACAGCAACTCTGCTGACAAAATTGTCACACACTCAACATCAACAAAAAAACTGCTCTTGAAAATTCAATTAACTCAGCGCTGCAATTCTTCATAGAACAGAGAATGAAAAAAAGGAAACTTTCAAAAAATTTCTAGCACTACTCATAAAAATAACACAGAAAACACATATGAATCATTTGTTGGCCTACGATTACCAACCAAACTAATACTGTAGTGATTACAAGGACAAGAGGCTTCAGGAGGCAGCGCCTACAGATTGATGTAGGATGTGTGGTTCTTGTGGCTCAGCACTTAGACAAGACGAATTCTACCGAAATTCCTGGAATCGCGGTGTCTAAGGGGGATGCGGCAATGCGCACCAGTTAGTAATTCTTAGACAGTCGACTTCACATACAGTCATTATTCTGCAAACGAGAGGGCGCATGATGGAGCGTGTGTCGGAACGCAGCCAGTACAGCCTTTCCCACCAACTGCAGTGGGTTCGGGATGGCGTCATTGGTGGATTAAACCGCCCTGGCTGTGCTCCAATCTGCGCTCCCTCACATGCCCTCTCGTTTGCAGAAACAATGGCTGTACTTTAGCACTTCCACTCGAAATCAATGCGGCTCTGCAAATGCAAATGCCGTCCTCGTAACCCCACTTGCACTTTGCCCCCCCCCCCCCAAAAAAAAACACCTAATTGATGCCCGTTGTTCTAGGGTCTGCATTGTTGAGCAGACAACACCTATGGATTTCTGCTCAAGCTCCTACCAATGGGGTAAGGATTCCCAAACAAAATAGCTACCCTTTTTTCTCACCAAAGCCTTGAATGGGCTGAAAACTGCTCCTCGGAACGGGGCAAATTGGATGACGGGACGGTGATGGATGCGTTCCCAAAGGGGTTGAACGTGTTTTTCGCAACAAAGGGAGGAGTCGTAGGAAGACAATCGCTCGAGCGTTCGATACAGGAACTTCATTTTTAAGAACCCTCTTTGCTTCTCATACTTTTTCTGCTCACGAGCTTATTTAGGAGGGGAGGTATTCTCAACGGCCTAGCATTTCGATCGATGGCCCGCTTCAAAGGTCCAATAACCCCGCTAAACTGGACAAAATCACCAAAAGTTAACAACGATGCCAAAGTTTTACAAAGAAAGAAATTGGAGACTGCTCCTCATATCGTATTTAGGCAGTAATGTACCCGTGCAGTAAAGAGTCCTACCCCCCCCCTCTCCATTACGGACAGCGGCGATTAATCAACTGAAAACGAACGTGTCAAAGGCACTTCAAAACACTTCAGATCAGATAATCTTAGATTTTTCGCCCGATAAGCTCAAACAAAAGTCATTGCCCTTCACGAGCACAGACGAAGAAGAAGTCGTAAAGACAAAAAGACCGTGTTTGGGACGGCGAGGTTCTGCTGCACGCTGTAACAAACAGACGGCACGGGGACAAAGCCGAACAGACGCGGTCATCATATGAACAACTCTACTACACTACTACGGCCACTGACAGCTGACTTCACAAAAACACGATAGGGCGACTCGACTTTCGAGAGCGAAAGTGCAGAGATGCAATGCAAACTGTCCGTAAAAAGATGGCCTAGAGGAAGAAATCATTCTCGACAACTTTGTGATCAGAAGGAAAAGCACACCTAATGCAGTCTTGATCCCTGCAAGCAACAGGTCGTGTGACAGGTCGTGGATTAGAAGGTAGGCAAGCCGCTTTTTCCCACCAGTTATACCATGCTGAGTGCGCTACAATTGATGGAAAGGGCCATTCTAGCTGCGCTCCAATCCACGTAAGTTACACGCCCTACCGGTTGCAGAAATCTGCCGCTTACGACTGAATTCCCTAGCTCCCAGTAACTCAGTTCAAAAATTGGCTGCTTTTATCGAAATTTGTCCTGGGAGTAGATTCAGTCGAAATTTCAGACCAAATACAGTCTTAGGACCCCTCAAAGCGCCAAGAAACAGTGAGTCACGAAACAAGCTACCGAATTCTTGATTTGCTTTACGTTCTCCTTTCTCGCTCGACCAATCAAGCCTATTGAAAAAAGGAACTCTGGCTTTAACAAATGGTTTCTTATGTGAAGGAGACCATTCTTTTAAAAACTGAAGAATAAAGATTACTATTAGAGGCCTATCCCACTGCTGATTGCTGTATGAGCAGGAACCATCAAGCAAAGAGTCTTCTCCGATGGCACAGCTCTCGTTCTCGGCGAAGAGGAGAGGAGCGCCAGCAAGGTAATTATAATGGTTGACTGCCTCCGCCCATAGACACTGTCTCCAAAGGATCCGCGATGAAAAAAAACAAACAAGTGAAATGAGTATGGTCTCTGGTCGATGTATGGGCGGAGACAGTCAAACATTCAACCTCTAGGTAGGATGTTCCTTCTCCTGAGACGATAGTCCGGATTTAAAGCAACTATCAAATGAAATGGGCATGGCTCACAGGCTCCACACTAGCTGCTCTATGAGAGGAGACAGCCAGCAATCGTGCTGTTCTCATCTTTACGAAACGGTAAAGAGAAAAAACGTTTCAATGAGAACGGCACAAAAGTTGACTGTCTCCGCCCACACTATCAGCGTGGGCTGCGCCTTCGAAGCAATCAAGGTGCAGATAACCAACAAATAAATGGGTAAGCAAATAGAGGGTAAATAGAAAGGAGACGGCGTTACAATTATACCAAGGAATAACTGGAAAGCTGTCCAAGTTGGCAGGAGGATCAAAAAACGAAAAGAAGAAGAAAAAAGCTAAAGGAAGTAGGCGCTAACAAACCCGGGAGGGACGGGGGGGGCGCAAACCTGTAAGCGCTTGTCAGCACCAGATCCTGTCAACTGTGTACGTGGGAACACCGGACAACCTTGTCAACACTCTGCAAGCCTTGTTATAACTTGACTGACCTGACAAGCAGCCCTGTAAACTCCTGTCAAACTTGTCAAAATGACTGAGCAGGATTTACGAAAGACAAAAATTGAACAAGCTTACATGTGTGCACCCTCCCCATCCCTTCCTCAAGGTAGCTAGCGCCAGAAACATTTATAGCAGATAAACATCCAAGTAGTTGGGCAGTATCCTGTCGCCAATAGCGCAAAGCCAACAAATGGATTCTTGGAAGCCGTTGTCTAATTTGCCGAGCTCCCGTCGTAGTAGTCGACCACGGAAAAACTGGCTCCAAACGATGGGTGATCGCTCATTTCTCTGGCTAACGCTGAGCTCAATGTTGTGACTGATGCTATTCTGATCCATGGTCTCGAAGCAACTGCTTCCGTTAAACAGCCTCGGGCGTTCTGCATTCAGCAATGATCGCTGAATAAAATAGCCGCACGCTGAAACCTGCAACTTCCGAGTAGCTTTTCCGCGGACTTGAGCCTCAACCGCACGTACCATTTCAACCAAACCCAATAAATCTCCGAGCGATTCACTTCCGAAAACCCTCAATTCCACAAGAAGAAAGGCCTTTGCTGCCTTAACTAATTGCCACTAATTTGTTATTTGAAAGGGCACCCATGTAACGCCTAATTCCTATACAATGCGTCAGATTCGCCCAGATGTGTTCCTTTTCATAAACGACTTGTTTTGCACGATCGAAACGGCCAAATGGACAATCACTTTGATTAATGATAGTCACAACAACGCCTCATTAGCGCTATCGCAACCAGCAAATTGAAATAATTAAACTTTCACGGATAAACGTTTAAGTGAGTAATCAAATGCAATTAATAAAATACTCGTAAACAAGGGGGTGGGAGATGGCGAGAGACGTTTGGAGGCAAAGTAGAGCATCGCTGGTAGAATCCCATCAGGCGGGTCGTACTCGGCGCCGTTAAGGAGGGGCCGAATTTGGTCTCGGGAGAAATTTTTCCCAGCCGCGAAAGGAATATTTTATTTTGTCGACATTGCGCAACTTTCCCATTTCAGGTGTTATGCCACTCCCACCTCCCCCCCCTCCCCCAACTCGTGAAAGAAAGGGGAACTTTCTCCTGAGCATAAGATGGGAGGAGCTCGAGGTAGGCGAACCAACTCCGTGCAAAAAGCAGGTTTCGCTTTGCAGTAGTCATAGTTTTTACAAGTAGTCCTTTGGATGCCCCATCCCTAATGAAGCAATCGAAAAATCTACGATCCTAAATGTTTCGGACGACGGGAAAAGGTTAACGGTTACCTCATTTCTCGTCTTAAGGTCAAAGAGTGGGAGTTTCAAGTTGCGTCCAAGAGACTTGTGATTTCCGCAATCGGAATTCCACCATGGGTGAAGGCAGGGTGAAGTACCCATGGGGTGTATCCGGGGGTCGTACTCGGTGGTTAAAGGAGAGGAGATCATGTTTGACCGATGGAAAATCGTATCAAGCATTGAAAGAAATTACTGACCGCAAGAGAAATTTTTCCACCTGTTGAGCTTTCGCGGTTTTCCCATTTCCTGGTTGCTGTACCCTCCATCCCTCTCCCCCCCCCACCTTACCCTCCTCGGAGATGAAAACTTTTTCCGAAGCATAGGAAGGAATGAGCTCCGAGAAAGGAATGAACTTGAGGTGGGTGAATGAACATACTTTGTGCAGAAAACGGGTTTCGCAATAATGTGGTTGCTGTATTGCACAAGGAGTCCTAGGAGAGTGAATGCGCCCCCTCTAGTTGGACTGTCCCAAGAAAATAAACAAAATGCGTGCAATTTTAAAGATGAACAATACAATGCCTAGGACTGAACACGGAATAAGAACAGCGGTCATCTCAGATATCACGTGAGGGCCAAAGAGTAGAGATAGCCGGATGTGCCGGAGGTCTTCAAGATTTCCAGGGAAATCGAAAACCTAGACCGACAATGAGCCGTTTTTCAGGCCCAAGTGGATGCCCCATTGAGTGCTAGAGCGAAGCCTTATCGTTCGCATGATGCTAGCCAAAAGCGCAAACGCACTCAAGCAGAATATAAAGTATTCATTAAAATGTTGAATCTCGAGTTTATTGACTAAAGACGCGTCCGTCGGCCTGTCTATGGAGTCTCATTGCGTCCTTGTCCTTTCACTGTAATAGCTCTGCTTTCCGAGCAACAACTACTGAAATCAATACGCACAGCGTTGCACTTTACGAGGAAAAATTCCATTTCGGCTATCTATTACTGGAACTAGAAAGTGACTCAAAAGAGTCAAAATACCCAATTTAGTCACGAGAATCAAAGCGAAGAAGAATAGTGGAACCAGACAAAAGAAGTCACAGCTGGGTCCCCAAACATGCGCGGTGTCCTTCCATCAACACTCCGCCCATCGCTCTCATTCGCGTCATTCTTTGGCACATTACCAAGCCTAGCACTTGATTATGAACGCTTTAGACGATGCCGCGCCACATATCCAGGGCATGCCATATGCGCTTCAGATGTCGATGGGAATCCTAGCCGTATGGCTCCGGAAACGATCTTGACAAGAAATCGAATCAATGTCAGCTTGGGAACGCCTTAGAGGGAGCGCCAAATTGGGGAGCCCTTGGAGTGCGCTACGAACGCGACTTCTTTTCATTTCTGGAGAGGGTTTGCGAGCATGCTTGGACGAACAACAACCCTCGAATCGGCTTACTCTTTCTAAGGCTTCATTTATCCACGTAAGTATGGTGAGGTCCAGTCAGGGCGCATCATAGGTTGGAGATTTCCCCAGCAATAAGGAGGGGGGGGGGTTCAGTCGCCGAAGGGGAGAAACCCATAGCCTTTGAGAGAAATTTCTTGAATGCTGACTTTTTCCATAAAATCCTCTGCTGGTAGGAAAAAGGCGAAATTGAGGAAGATGGTCGGTGTGAGGAAGGGGACGGGGTCGTACGAGAGCAGGAAATTTTTAGGGAGGGGCTCGTAATTTGCAAAATTTTCCCTTATTTTCCCTAACGACAGGACGTGCCCTGAGTTCAGTGTCTCGTTGACTTAGTTAGGATCCGATCCAGCGGATGCGGAAAGCCAGATGGATCCTCTACCACAGTACCGCTACTTTCGCCTTTTTAGACCCGCATTATTCCAAGACAGATTTTCCAGCAATGACCCAAAATGGTAAGTTGGAAGTGGTACCCGCAGCTGCGGGGTTCTTGATCATACCGTAATCCTAAATCGATGGCTTTTGAGCAGATATTCCCGAAAGCGAATGAGTAAATGGAATGTTCTAGCAGTCAAGTCCTGCAGAAGCCTGACCTAATCTGTTCCGATGATTCTGAGAAAGCACTACACACCTTTCTAGAATGATCAAAAGGCCATCCATTACATGCACATCACTCTCTCAGCAGATGAACCCCGACAAAGAAGGTTTAACCCCCGCTTAGATGGGGTTAAGTAAGATCGATGACGATTACAAAGCCGTGTACCCCATGGAATTCGAAGAATCGAGCAGATTATTGCGGTCGATAGATCTGCCAAGCGTTGCTAATCCACGTTCCATTAAATTGAGGTTGATAAATGTCTTCACGCACTAACTGACAATCTATTTCCCCATTATGCTTCTCTGCCCAGATGTGTCAGAAAGATGAATTCCAGCTAAAATTGGAAATCGGCGTGCCCCTTCATAAAAGAAAATAGGAGAAGCAATTCTTCGTAGAACGGAAAGCCATGAAATTCAAGGTCAATTCCCACTCTCGCAAGGTTTCAATTTCGCAATCCAAGCAATCAGCTAGAAGGCTCAGTAATGCAGAAATTGTGAGCGAAAAAGGTAACGGAAAATGGCATCGGAAAATGAGTTCCACATAACCACATTCCCGATTGCTCTCATTTGATGCTATCTGGGTGGGTTTCAGGACGGACCAACTTTCATGGAAAGGGAAAGGAGATTCAAAGCGCTAATGGTATCTGGGAAAGGGATAACGGAGCAAAGGTAGCAGGGGAGATACCACACGGCGAGCCACTATGACACATCATGTCTGCTTGCCCCCACCCTCTCACCGAACATGAGCGCTCACGCAGTTGAAGGTTTCAAAAGAATGTGGGACAATACATGAAGTAGCCGAGCGTGGTACCCCCCAATCTACCTTCGCTCGAATTTACTCAAGGAATCCAATGAAACTGGTACCGATTTTTGATGCAGTTGCTCTAAAAGCCAAACATCAAGGTTCCAACTCCACACAGAATGCATGGCCGAAAATGGCGGAGGGGAGAGGGGTGAACGGACTATATCGTTAGTTCTGAGCTGCAGAGCGCGGCAAGAGATACGTTGCAAGCGCATCATTCGTAGCGGGACCCAATCGGTTTAAGGTGTCAGTTACCGCGTTCCTGCCAAGGTAACTAACCAGGATT
>MU931453.1:0-20508 GCA_036418165.1 Cooperia oncophora
ATTAATGTATTGCGTGCCTAGTTCCCACTAAAAACCGCTATTATCAACTACTAGCTCTTGTTTATGAGATTCTAGGTAACTAATAAAAAGTACATTGGAGTATGGTGCTGTCCCGGAGTCTCATTACTCATCTGAATGTGTATTAACAATGTGAAACTCCAAAAGTTTATTCCAAAAAACTCAAAAGACAGCAAAAGTCTCAAAAGTTTTTTAAAAATATCTTATCTGCGATATTTCGGTGCGTAGCACCTTCTTCAGGCCTGAAATTATTTAGCTTGTTTTATGCAGAATATGAGCCTACAGAGATGTAACCCGCACGGACTCCCCCCATACGAGGCACTTACCGAAATATCCTGGCAAATTAGCCAACCCACCCTAACCACACCCTTAAATAGTGGGATGTGACGCGATCACATTATGACTTGCATAATGTCACGTAGTTCCTCCCTATTGTTTATTTGGGGTGTTAGCCGTTTTATTTCCAAGGCCTCCAATATTTTCCTTTCCATTGCTCTCTACCGAGCGGGTATACTTTGACCATCAAAGAGGGTTCCGGGTGAGCTTGCCTCCATTATTGCGAGCCCGGCGAAAACTGCTATAGGGTAAAAAGTGAATTTCCAGCCCCTCCGGTGTTCGTCGATCCGTTTGTATAGGGGCCTCCCAGTTTCTCCCACATATTTTTGCCCGCATCCTTGACATTCTACCAGATAAACTGTCCCCCTGAGTTGACAGATTTTAGAATCCCTGCAGTAACTACAACCTGCCCTTCCACATTTATCTTCATAAGGCCTGGAAAATGTAAGGAGGCGTTTTAAATTTGGTGAGAGGAATAGTAGGCTATAAGGAAGTGCGTGCACACTTTTACAATATTATTCATTTTTAATGCCGTGCTTCATAGTAACGTAATACCAAGGAATCCGTACCGCCGTGGAATGCGGTTCCAATATGGTGCGTGGTCTTGTAACCATTAATATATGAATGAAATCGTATACAAGGCAAGGGCCTTAATGAATAAATGTGAAGGCCAGGTGTAGTTACGCCAGCGATTCTAAAATCTTCAACTCAGGGGGACAGTTTATCTGGTAAATGTCAAGGATGCGGGCAAAAATATGTGGGAGAAACTGGGAGGCCCCTATACAAACGGATCGACGAACACCGGAGGGCGCTGGGAAATCCACCTTCTTACCCTAATAGCAGTTTCTCCCGGCATCGCATAATGGAGCACGCTCACCAGGAACCCCCACCCCCCTCTTTAATGGTCAAAGTACTACACCGCTCGGTAGAGAGCGCAATGGAAAGGAAAATATTGGAGGCCTTGGAAATAAAACGGCTAACACCCCAAATAAACAATAGGGAGGAACTACGTGACATTATGCAAGTCATAATGTGATCGCGTCACATCCCACTATTTAAGTGTGTTATGTGGATTGCTAATTTTGCCAGGATATTTCGGTAAGTGCCTCGTATGGGGGAGTCCGTGCGGGTTACATCTCTGTAGGCTCATATTCTGCATAAAACAAGCTAAATAATTTCAGGCCTGAAGAAGGTGCTACGCACCGAAATATAGCCAGATAAGATATATTTTAAAAAACTTTTGAGACTTTTGCTGTCTTTTGAGTTTTTTGGAATAAACTTTTGGAGTTTCACATTGTTAATACACATTCAAATAGTAATTGTATAATAAAATATTATCAGTTCAAGCTTTTTATAAGAGGACCAGCGAGTAACCCATAAAAAAAATACCCCTTGCTTCAATGAAAAGAAGTCTGGAGAGTAAAGAAATGGATTTAAATATTACTCGAAAATAACTGGATGATGGCGAGAGGAACCCCAAACTACCATTCTAATTTTTGAGGCAGTCCTCCGCTCAACACTTGTAAGATTCTCCTCCCTTCGACAAGTGGTACTGACTTCTCATCCTAGGAATCATCCATTTCACGCTTCACAGGCAAGTAAAGAAAGCGCGCGCCCGCAGTTCTATAACGCCTCCGTAGTTGCTCCGCCCACCAAAAATCCTAAAAACCCGCTTGTTCTGTCGCGAGTTTCATTCAATCACTGCCTTTATTCCACTGTTAGCATGGTATCAGCATTGGATCGACGAATAAACGATCAGGATCAAGGCTGAAAGCATATCGCCCTTTGTTGACATAAACGATCAGGTGGAAATTGTCCAGAGAGGTTGCCAGACCCTTACTTAGGGTATTCCCATGATTTTTTCGCATTTTTTCTCTTGGAAAGTCATTTAGCGACCATAGGTATGGAATTGAATGCCACTGTTGACAGTATACATCGTCGATTTGTCTTACAAATTTTTATTTGAAAACCCGCACAAAAAGCGAAAATTGTCACTTGAATGGAGCTCGCGTCCATCACCCCCGGACATGAGCGGGCTAATTTAAATACCTAGAATTGAATCAAAGACACTTTCTCGAATAATTCAAATTCAGGTCCGCTACAGAATGCAGGCTCCATGGCACAGAGAACGCTGTGAAGCCAGCAAGGAGTCTCTAGATCCTTGCTTCAGAAAAAGGCCACTTTATCATATTATATTCTGTTGAGGTATGAAAACATACTTCATCAAAGGAAGACTCCGGGAGTCGATAGACGATGGCCTCGACACGGGAGTATCAGAACGTGAAGCTGTCGTTCAGAAAGTGACCCCCAGCTTATTCTGCTAAGCCGAAAAGGTTTCAAGCAGGTAGGATAGCTTATTACAATGACGGCTTTGAACTTGATCTATAGCCATAGATTAATGGAATAGTTTATAAAGATAATTATAAAAAGTAATTAAAACTCAAGCCATATCCACAAAGGTATCCCGTATCATTTTTTCAGTTGGGTTTCTCAATGGTGTTCACTTTTACAGTAAGCCTATGAACATCGCGAACATGACAACAAAGGAAAAAAATCATAGCAGCACCCCAAATTTTCGTTCAGTCGACGGCTTTCGACGGGTTAATCTGTCGCAGACCTTTGAATCGCCGTAACTCCTGCAGAAATTGTCCAAATGGTCTGCAAATTGCCCAGCTGATAACCCTTGGTCATAGCAAAGCGTTTAAACTTTTTCTCTTGAATTATAGTATTCTTCGCTGCAGTCGCTTGGGTGTGTTAGAGGGCGCATTTGGCGCAGCGCCAGTCCGTTTTCCACCAACTGTTATCAATGGGTTTCTTCAACAATCAGTGAAGAACGCACCAAACTCAACTCCATCTGATAAGACCCAGCATCTGCAACGAACTGTAGAAAACTGTAGCCTTCCATTTTCCTCAGTTTTCGGCGATATTCTTGAGGGACATCAAGACTGGGTCCCATGATACCTAAGTTCTTACACTCGAAATCCCTGAGACGGGGTAGGCGTGGCTGCGGACTTGAACTGAACGTGGCGGCAGCTAGGCTTTTCGTGAGATATTTTCATTTTTGGGCAGTTGTAATCATGCCTTTGTCCAGCTCAGAACAAGTTAACAGTTGTCTCAGGTTGAAAGAACGTACAAGTAACCCATCCTATACCATGTTCAAGGCCCCGCCTACCGTCTTAGGGATAAGGAGTGTGAGACATGACAGCGTCGTAAGCCCTCCAGTTGTATTCGCAGTACTTTTTGGGGGAAGAAGGGGGAAGGGTGGCGGCGAAAAGGTAGTACTGGTTTCATGTGAGTTAGGAAACAGTTGTTCCGAGATTACTGCCTTATTACTGCCAGCAGTGGTTGCTCAGATCTACAGTTATTTTCGTTGCAGACCTGGGCCGTATCAGGTGAACTTGGGTTTGGCCCCGTTCTCCACCAATTGTTGAAGCGGGCAAGCGACAACAGTTGGTGGGAAACCTGCTGCGTCGCATCAAACCCAGCTCCTTGACACGCGCAGCTTCTGCAGCGAAAACGACTACACTTTACTAGATTTTTTCCATTTCCATATATCGCCTTCATTGAAAATTTGCAGAAAATTGCTGGGAAACTGAAAATGAACCACACGAATTCTTATCCAATCCGAGGTGCTGGTGGCGGATCACTGCGAATGAAGCTGGCCGATCGTAACCGATCCACTCAGTTGCTGCCGAAAGAAGTGAGTTTCAGAAGACAGTACGACGAAATTTTCCCATTTCTGGGTAGCACTTCTTTCGAGCATTTAATTCTCCGTGGCTAGACACTGTACATTGTCTAAAATTTTCCTGTTTGTTTTCTACGTGGAGGACGGGGCGAAGAAATTAATTGAGCAGGATATTCCTGCTTTGATTGTGTCGCAAACTTTTGGGCGGTCTGGGGGCCCGTACTGAGCAGGTGGATTGTTTCTCTGATTTTGTTTTCTCGTTTCGGGTACTAAAAACCACGCGATCTAGTCGGCGCACCAGACTTCTATCAACAGTGTTTTCCGAAAAGGTTTCCATCCTCTGTCTCTTCGCTCAACCGAGAAAGTGTTTTATAAAAGAGTTTGGAAAGCTGTCCGTCGCGAAGCTAGTTGGTGAGGAGTGTCTGGAAGTAAATGTGCCGCGTGAGACCTTCCTGGAGGAGAGAAAGGGGTCGTACTTAGAAAAAAATCTCCCCAAACACCAGAACGTGCCCGTTATATTGGTATGGAATAACTCAGTATAGTAAATTCTAGAGACTTATGTACATCGCAGGCTGCATCTCCGTAAGAGCACATCTTTGGGCACCTTGCACTTCTGCCGCCATATAAATGATACAGGTCTACCCGGTTGTCATCGACTGATCGAATAATGTCGCTGTTGCCGCATATGTGTGCCAAAGGAGCGTGCTACACTTCCGGGAAATGAGCGACAAAAGTGGCGCAAAGAGAATTGCGCTCAAACTTCCAGGGTGCAGCCTCACATCGGGCTTACTTTCAGGTAATCACCGCAAATTCGCAGAATTAACTACAGTTTTTGGCAGCGATGATAGCGTACTTGCACAACGTGCCGCGGTCTGACCAGTTGATATAGACACTTCAATCACGTTCAGGCGTGAGAAAGAGTATCACTACGACAACAGTACACGACAATGCTCAAGCAGCTGTCTGAGTCCAAAGAAAGCGCCAACCAATTGTCAACTAGGGCGGGAATGGCGTCCGCGAGCCCCTTCCAACACGAGATAGGGTACTGATTTATAGCGTCGCAGCGGGGCAGTGGGAAGTCCAGAAAGCGCAAACCATTCACTAGCGTTCCAACACGAGATAGAGACCGATATGCCCGCGCATGCGGGGCCAGTGGGTACAGCTCCTGTGGTGCCATGCTGTGCGTAACACAGCCGTTAGATCTGCCCTATCTTCAGTAGTAGGACAAGAAAAAAGCGAGTGTTCCTGAGTAAGCTAACTGCTATTTGGCTCCGCACTTCGCGCTTCGAAAGCTATCCCAAGAGTGCCGAGTTATGGGCAAAGGTTGGACCAGCCCGATCGCGCATCTCCCTCTGATTGGGTAGCAGCACCATCCAAGGCCGCTGTTACATTGAGAGAGTGAGAGCGGCCCCGGTAGCGTAATGGGTAGCGAGCTCGCCCGGTGAGCATAAGATGCGAGTTGGAATCTCAGTTGGTCTCTGGTTTTTGCTCATAACTCAGCAGTCTTGTGATCAAAAGGGACTTTATAAATGAAGAGAGTCTGTTCCGCATCCGTCCCACGTTTTTCAGTTCTTCGATTTTTCAGTCAAATTCTATATGCATCATGGAGGACAACAAGAAGTCAGCTTCACTTCAAGCCTTGGCAACTAGTAATATTCATAGTACGGTTATAGAATGGGTTGCAGTACGGATCTAGAATTAGCTATTTCACGTATTTCAGATAGTAACCCGGAGACGACGAACTCTTCCAACCCTGAGAAAACCACGCAAAAGAACAGCAGTGGAAGCAACAGTGTGAAAGGATCGCGAAGCTCGGGATTACAAGTCAGTTACAGCTTGGGAGGGGCATTTTTTGGTTTCGTTCTTGAAAAATAATCTCAGGAAGATCGATTTCTTCAGTATATAGAAGAAAACAGCAGAATTCAGCTATCTCTACAAGACGGTTCCGATCTGTGCTCTGTTGGCGGTTTGGATACGGCCATCTCCCATCATCACAACGCAGCCTCCCTTACAAGGTAAATTCAGGCGCAATAATTTTTTTAGGATTGTTTCGCATAACTGCCACACAATGGACCCCCATTACATGCCCCGCCCCTAGATAACTCCGCCCCTTTTGCCGCGACACAATTTACACTCACATTAAACACATTTTACACTATATACTGCATCTATACTAGTTTTTCACACTTTTCATCTATTACACACATAGACCCTTGAATACACTTTTACTAAGTAGTACACTTGACTCCGCCCCCGACGACTCCGCCCACTTATTAATGAATTTACTGAAGATTTCGATACTTTATAACTTTAACCTCCGACACGCATTGTTAATGATCTTTTTACAGATATAATTCAATCTCATCGATTTACCCTTTACTCATTTACATTTTCCAGGTTCGACACGGATAACAAAGATTTCGATCAACGACTGGCTGCTGTCATTGGGCAAGGCGAGGCAGGGGGATTTGAGAAAGGCTTCTGGGAACACCACGATAGCTTAAATAGATGGACCCTTAAATTCAACGAGAAGGTACTAACGAGAGTTACCTTTAGAACATAACCCGCAGAATCATTCCTCCTTCTTTCAGATCGTAGAGGACGAATACAGAGCGCATTTTGCAGACTCAGGTGATCGCCACGTCCCCAACAAGACACCCGTCGCACTACATCAAGTAAGAACCTCTAAAAAAACTATTGTACATCCACTTTTTTTGAAACGGTCATCTATCACTCTGTCTCTATTTTTTTATTTTTTAGGATGTTGCCCTTCGAGAGCGAATTGATCAAACTACACATTATCGCTATTCAGGCGTCTTTATAGGTCAGTTTTTTATGCCTAGGTAGTGGATTACAGCGTAATCGTGACTCGCCCAGCCAAGTCACAATTACTCTTCCTCCCAAACAGTACCGAATTTCAGATATACTGGTAGCTGCGTTACTTTTGGTTGTCGTTTCCATAGCCGTCTTCATGTCATCGTCACCGATCCCCTTGTCATTTATCGTTTATTTCTGCCTTGCCCTGACCATCGTCATTGCTGCTATCGGTCTTATAGGTAAGCTCGCCTTTATATCGTTTTGAACTTTGCTTATTTTTTTATTGCGTAAAGCTTGATAGAAATGGATTTTTTCTACTTTTGAGTTGAAAAGTATGGGTATATAGCTACGGTTTAGGAAGGCGCTAAGCATAGCAAAGTTCAATAGTGCAAAAACAAGCTGTGAGCTGGGTTTCTTATTAGGGCATGCTGTGTACTGAGGGGACCTCTCCGGAGGGTGAGGGAGTTATCCCTCGGGTCGGTGACGATTCAATTTTGCTATGTTTTTTTTGCCATATTTATGGTTGATCTTATTTCTGTTCCACATAGGCTTTGGAGCAGGGCCCTTCTTAACGCTGGGGAAGTTTTGCAAAATACGATTCCCTCAGGTTTCCTCATCATGTATGTCCCTCCCCCTTTTCTATCTCTTATCCTACCTATCACCCATCTAGCTTCTTCCCAACTTTTTCCATTTTTTTTCGAGAAATTCTCCCATTTCTCCCCAGGAAAACTACCGTCGAGCGGCGGGGAGGGGCGGGTGGGAGAAGCACGAGGAACGGGAAAACCGAGAAAAGTTAACAACTGAAAATATTTTCTCCAACAGAAAGACGACTCCCTTCCTCCTGCGACCAAATACGACCTCCCCCGCTGGGGATAGATGAATCCCCAAGTACGACTTGCTTGGCGGATACACGTGGAAGAGGTCGTATTAAGAAATTTCCTCATCGCCATGGCCTGTCCTTTAAACATGATTCGCTAGACTCGCTAGACTTTGAATAGCTTCATAAGGCTTAACTCAACAGTATTCATGGCTCATAAATGTCAAGAAAATGTAGGAAGCCAAAAGACATGCTCAATGGAAGTTTGTAGATGCTAGAATAGGTAGTGTACTTACCATCTGCATACTTAGTCTGGACTAAATACTGAATAACTAATGCCAAAACCACCTTGGCAAATGCACCGTTAGACTGTCAACAGGTAGTGCATTTGCCTCTTCCGCGCACTATTCGTTGGTAATAGATGCAAACCGCTACTCATGGCTAGTTTCTACGTCTGGCGCCAGCCACTTATTAGTCTTTCCACTATCTACAGGGGGGGTCAAAGAACAAATCACTTTCTTCATTGACTTGCGAGGCTATAAGTTAAGTCCTTATTAAATTCTGATACGGACATTGTTTTACCACCATATCAATAGGACCAGACAAATCTATCATGACACTCCGCTCACAGACTTCTTGGAGAGCCCATCAGAGAATTCTGGCGCGCGACCGGGCACTGTGGCGCTGATATCAGCGAGATAGCGCCGTATTTCTTCGCGCACCGTAGACCACCCTATTAACTCCGCCCAGAAGCGGTAATTGGAGGGGATTCAGGTCAGGTGACCTACTGGATATTCCATCTCTTTAGGTACTCAGCCCCCTTCCATTCCAAGTAGGCGAGTGTTTCTCCAACGCCCTTCGATTTCATGTGGGCACTCAATGCTGTAGCAGTACAAAGTTTCCAAGAAGGTACGGGCGACCACATGTGAGGAGGATATTCTTCACGAGTTGCCCAATGTAACCGCCAGCGCTCACCTTCAGTCCGGGTCCCACAGAGAAAATATTGGTCCTTTCCATTTTTTTGCCCCCTCTGTATGCCAGCAAGGTAACCCTTTCGTACGAAATAGCGACGACACCTGACTGCATCGACCCAGTGACTTCTTTACGGTGGTTGTTTGCAGTTTCCTCTCTTTCTCACTCTCTTCTGAACTTATTCAATTGGCCAAAAAGTACAAATACCTTTGGAAAGAATTAAGAAGTCCTCGACCGCATTTGCTTTTTCAAAGCAGGAGCTCGCGCGGTGTTCTGACAGAAATGAATTGCTGGCTAGTCTGCCTGACATGTTGCGCTTGTCACTACTAGGTCACTGCGTCTGCAGATGTCACACACGTGACAGCGGTCTGCAGCAGAACCCGTCTGCACCGCAGCTGCTGTTTCATACACTGGCAATGCATATAAAGTGCTTGCAACATCGGCGCTGAAGCAAAGCAGCGCGTACTAGCTCATCTTCGAAGACATAGATAACACGTCTGCAGCCTGTTGAAAGATGAGCTCTCTAATATAAGTGGCCTATTGCATTTAATCGTCACAAATTTCTTTCATCGAGTACCCATTGCGAGCCCAGAAAAGCTCTCCATGCCATGCGTGAACTTGTGCAAGCCACGGCATATTATGGTCAGTTTTAACTTTTCGTTTTCTTTAAAGGTTATTAGTTTGATAAAAACAGGACTTATTATCCCAGCTTCGTCCCTTCAAAAAACCAGCGCCTTATTTCTTACCATGGACATGTTATTATGGTGACGTGATTGTCTTCTTGTGCCAAAGCAAAGCCGATAGGTGAAAAGCGTTTGCACCTACTATTCTGGTCAACTAAAATTTATCATCCATTAACCCATATACTAACAACTGACAGAGCGTCCTTATTCAGAGCAGAGGGCAAGAGAATCGTAAATTGCCGCTTGCGCGCGTGGCACTAGAACGCACGTTTGCCTAATTCGCGCGCTGGCCCTTTTTTGGAGTACCGTATTTCATATAGACAGGGACATGGGGGACACTTATGTCTATTTTTGTCATACATTGTCTATTCTCGACCAATACCACCTGAAATCGTCGTCATTAGCAGGCGCGACGTCGCACGCGACGCCCACTGGCGCGGCGAATTACGATTCTCTTGCCACATACCCTTCCACTCCGGTGGACTCGGCTGTAGGCTTTCGAAGAATGACTATCTCCTCGAAACATTAGGGCCTTCAATGAAGTGTTCCACCTATCTATCTCACTGCCACAATAAGAAAGAACATTACAACTACCAAAATTGATGGTTCGATTGCAGGTGCGGTACTGATCGCGTTACCATTTGGTGTAGCGGTTTGTGTGATGCCTTTTTGTATTTTTGACGAATGCCCAACCACGCCATTGATGCCGATGCGACTGCTCTTTTCCTACATCATGATCGTCGCCCTATTCGCTCATTGCAATTTCTCACAACTGGGAGCCTGGCCGAAGACCATTCAGTGCATCATCGTTGGGCTTATTCACATTTCGGCTGTCTACTATTGTCAGACCAACATTATTCGACTTCTTCCGCAGGTAAGATTCAGAGGTATAATTCAAATCAAGGCTTAAAACTGGTAGGATGCCTGCTCGAAAGTATTGCAAAGGAGTGTGAACTAACAAGCCCTCCTTGCATTTGTGTCATCACCACAATGAAATAATACATGCAGTCGTTTTCGCTGCAGACGCTGATGCGCTTAGGCGAAGGGGGGGGGGGACGGTTTGGCGCGGCACCCACAGCGTTTTGTAGACCGATTGTTGAAGTGGTAAGTAGCAGCATTTGTGGGAAACGAGCTGTTGTCCACGCCAAGCGCGAGCTCTCCGGCGTACAACGCCCACCCCCATGTTTCTACATGCGAAAACGGCTACAACACACTGCATCTACGGGATGTGAGGTGGAGGCGGTACAGTACATTCCGTAGTCTGGAGGTGGGTGAGGCGGAGGATGGTGCAGCATAAGAGGAGTGCTGAGTCATGAAGTCAGGACGCGGGATGGGACGCGAACTCGCATAATCCAGGTTTCCAAGCTGTTGCGTTTTATCCATTACTACGCGCAGCGGCTCCTGCCACTTGCTAGCAAGTGGAGAGGGGGGGGGGGGGCGTTTACTCAGGGGCGAGGTCAAATCGCCAGTTTGGCTCGCCGCCAGGCAACCAAACTTCCACTCGGGGCGGTAATAACGGTGGCCGGACTCGTGCTGGAGATAGGAACGGTGGCGTGACTTTTTGTACATGGCTGGCCCGTAAGTTCATGGTATAGCAGGGGGAGAAGACATTTCGCCGAGTCACGCATATCGAGCAAAGTTTTCAGCATAGCCAGAAAGAAAACATGGATACGAGTACCAAGAGCGGAGGAATGGCAAGATGTCCTCTATAAGGGCAGGAGGCTGCGCTCGCTCATCACCTTCATGTACACCAAAATATGAGGTCATCTCCAGCCGCAACCTGACTGGAGAAGACCTTCGGAACTCATGTCACCTCCAAACAGCTGCGAAACTTCTAGTATGGAGTCACCCATGGATAGCTACCTGGAGACCAGTACTCTCGATCTGGAAGACCTCCATCATCGAGCAGCTCCGTCAACGTCGCTACGGTCCAGGACATCATCTTCACCCCAGTCGCCAAGGCGCCAGTTGATGGTAGGGACCGGACGTACCTGGAATGGAATGGAAGGAGACGCAAATATTTACTGTCGCGGGCAGGGACTTAAGGTTGAGGCACTGGCGTTTTACATGCGAGCAACGTCGAGAAGAAAATCCCCAAAGCCCACCCCACATGTCGTCGCCCGTACCTTCTTGGAAACTTTGTACTGCTACAGCATTGAGTGCCACCACATGAAATCGAAGGGCGTTGGAGAAACACTCGCCTACTTGGAATGGAGGGGCGTTGAGTACCTGAGGAAGGTGGAATATTCAAGCAGGTCATCTGACCCAAACCCCCTCAATTACCTGGTTCGGGCGGAGTTCAATAGGGTGGTCTACGGTGGCGGAGAAATCGACTATCTCGCTGATCTCAGGGACCACATCGCGGTTGCGTGCCAGAATCTCTCGATGGCGCTCCTCCAGAAGGCTGTGGCGGAGTATCATAATAGTATTTGATATGCTCTTTAATATGGTGGTGAAAATATCCGATAAGAATTCAATAAAGTGTAACTTACAACGCCTCGAAAGTCAAGGAAGAAAAGTTCTTTTTTTGCCCCCCCCCCTGTAAGAACAATTGGCCATTCAATAAGCCCTATGATTCCGATGGAAGTAAATGTGCTCCGCATCGCCACAAAATGATCAACTTTATTCCTAACTGCTAATTAAATGTCTCTCGCATTTCAGAAAGGGATTTACCAATGGGGAACTTCACCATTTTCCCACTCCACTGATTGAAAAAGTGTGGCTGCGTACATCATGTTAAACGAAGGGATAGGATAACCTTTTTGTGCTTAGCAGTCGGGACAACTGTCATCCTGTCTTGTTCTAGTTGTAGTTGCCCTATAATGGCAATATCTCACTGCTGTCACGTTGAGAGGAGCGTGCAGCCGGTGCCCTGTCCATTCCCACTAACATATAATGAGTGTATAGTTGTGCTGAATGTATGTGCTTATGTCCCGCAGCTGAAAAGGGAAGGGCTATTTCCACCACTTCAGCTTGGCGGCGGCTGCGCTTTTGTTGGGACGTTGCGTTTTGAAACAGCTGTAATTCTTTGATTTGTGGGGGCAGCATCAAGGCAGAATGAGCATTTTCTCAAGTGGATAATATCCCACAAAAACTTACACGCCTCGAATGGAGTACGCAGCCACGCCACTACATTTCTGAGAAATGGCAATCAATTATTAGCGAGGCATGAGTGTGAGTGTACAAAGCCAAGTCACAGTTCAAAAGGTAGTGAATGGCCTCACGAGAGGTTGATGAGTTTTTCGACCAGAAAACCGCTCCTCTTGAAAAGACAAATAGGTTTATTTGATGTGCGAACCCTAAGATTTTTTTAAATGTGAATTGCTGCAAAAAAAAAGATTATTTCGTTGGAAGTTGTTTGATGAATGGATTGGATACAATGTTATTGACTGCGCCATAGTACGAAGTGAGTTCTGTCGGATGAATTAGAAACGTGCACTGGCTCACCACTCCTCTGTAAACATTCGGGTTTTTCGAAGCCTACTGAACAAACGCTCTAGCGTGCCTGTTCACATGGGAAATTCAAGGACAACGCAGGTTTCAAGGGGAGATGGGGACTGGTGGGATTTCTGATAGCGATACCTTCCTTCTGCCAAACAACTGCGTCTTCTTCATTCTTGTTTCCTACTCCTTTTTCTTATTGTTCCACTTGTGAAGCAAAGGTGATGTGGTGGTAAGTGGCACACTTACCATGCGTGCGGTCCGGGCGTCATATCCCGCACCCACAAAGGCCTACCAACCTTTCTAGCCTTTCTACCTCAGCGGACGGCGTATTGTCACTCTTTTAGGATAGGACCACTGACTTGTAGATGGGCTGACTCCCGCAGCTTGAGTTATATAACTGCCATTATCCCTGCAAACGAGGGCATGTAAGGGGGCGTGGATTGAAACGCAGCCACAGCATCCTTTTCCACCTCTTGTCGCGGGCTAGGATGGCATCAAGTAGCCGAAAAGCCACCTGCCTGTGCTCCTGTCCACGCCTCCTCACACAACCCCTCCCCTGCCCAACTCCCCATTTGCAGTGAGAATGACACTACTTCCTCCTTTCTGTACATAGCTGGCAACAGCTGCATGCGTTCAGGCCCGTAGGCAGGTCATGAGGTCGAGGTGGTACTGACACGGCCATATCACCCGTACCGATACTGCACACTGTTTCTGATCACCTCAAGCTGAATAGACCGTGACAGCATTCGAGAGAACTACCTTCAAAGATGACACATTTTACCAACTACAGAAACTCCTCCGATTCCTCCAGCTCTTCTACTTCTTATCGATATCCCAGCTATGGACAAAACCTTTCGAACTCCCCCCCCCCCACCTCCCCCCAGTTACATTCGTGGACCCTGTGTTGTTCACTACACTGAATGGTAACAGAAACAAATGAGTCTTCGCTGCTTGGCTCGAAAACTTGCGAGCATTGAATGATTCGAGGGAGCGCAACTGTGGTGGGCAGAATGCAAGTTTGTGTAAGGTGTAAAGACTTATGCGCTGCCACTTTTTTGCTGTGAAGATCAAAACTGTCGGCAGTTATCTATGCAAGCCAGCATCCAAAACACTGGAAACAATTCTCGCTTCTCATATAGAAATTTGTAAGGAAAAAAACGCCATAATCAATGGGTCAACCCAATACTTTGCGGCAGCGTCCACCAGCGTCCGCCAGCGATCATCGATCTTACGTCTACCAGCGTGTACCAGTGTCCAGGAGTAGAGAGTGCGGAGAAGTAGGAGGGTGAAACAGCTGAGGATACATAGTACCTTACTCCTGGTCCTAGTGTGCGCTGGTGGACGCTAGATCGATATTTCTATTTCCTAGTCGTTCGGGACGCTGATAGTCGCTGGTGGACACTGGTAGACGCTGGCAGACGCTGCCGTTCGCTAGATTGACACCTACACTGTCCTAGTTCTGAAGCTAACGGACGCTTAAACCGTGATGCTCGCTAGTGCTCGCTGGTGAATGCGCACCATAAACCAGTGGTCCACCCACCATTATGAGGATTCTAACTTCATTGTATAATAAATAGAGTCGTTCGATCACTTCCAAAAAGTTATTTCTCGATATCGCCCGAAGGAGATCAAGCCTTCTACATGCTTTCAAACTTATTTCTCCTCTTTTCAGACTTTTCTAGAGAACCCATTATAAAAGGCATGAGAAATCAATCAAACACGAGTTTTTTTCAGTGTTCGTGATTGCTGCGAAATGAAACAAGCCTTGGATTTTTCGACACTTCGTTCGCTTCGTCATTTTTCATTTGGGAGATGTTGCTCGACGTTGTCCTATCAATAATTCTTGTCGGCTTTCTCAACTACCAGGTACCACTGTGAACGCTGAGCCACGAAATGTTACGGTAGCCTAGTTAATGTTTTAGTTCGAAGCCGCTTTTCGAATGTCGTTCTATGGAGATGTACAGGCGAGACGGGACACTCAACGTATGCAGGTGGGTACAACTATCCGATTGCAAGGACAAATCCTGCAATCACACATGCTTACGGCGTTAAGTGCTCAGCACTGAACAGTAAGCCCATGGTCCCAAGCCCACAAGTAACTCCGCCAGGAAAGAAAGTAGCGAAATAATCCTTAGGGAAACACTTTGACAGAGCAGTTACAAAGGCCTTTAGCTGCTTGGTTGAGTTTGTCGGACGTCGGCAAGCCCAGCAGCAGATTGTCGACGTCGCGACTGATTCCGGCAGAGCAGACCAAATCACCCCAACGATGCTCCAGCAACGCTATGTTATACCCAAGCTCGCTTGTAAGCCGTTGTCTTTTCAGAGGCTGAAGAATCATGTTAGTTGCAATTCGTTTCTCTAACGTCTTTATCTCGCATTTCGATGTGAGAAACGTGGTATTCTTCGCCGAATTGCGCCACAAAATGATCAAATGCATGAGGATTCGTTTCCCGCGGCCGACTTAATTGCGGAAAAAAACGTCTTTGATAATTTGATTTTCTTCGAATATTTCTAGGGGATGTAAGTAGGAAAGTGCACATTTGTGTATTCTGCGAGGCTTCAGGGGTTCCATTCTAGAAGTTTTTATAAAAGAGTGGTGCATGCGTCTTAGGACAAAGAGCATTAGTTAGCCTGAGCTGTCGAAAGACAGTTTTAGAAAGGCGAGCAAAAAACTATTCGAGTCCTCTAACATGACAATGCAAGTCCTCTTTTGCTGGCTCAAATTTGATGGATGGGTAAGAAAAACCCATTTCACGCCGCTTCAAATCTCTTTTCCTACCCCAGGGAAAAATTCATTCCTAGCTTCTTTGTTCTCCGAGCATAATTCATTCCCGGCTAAAAGCAGCAAGTATCAGAGAGAAATTTAGCTAATGTTCTACGAAGCGGAGGGAAAACCGTCAATTATTCTGATACTCGGTGGGCTAACTGTAAGTTCTTGCACCAAATCCAGGAATTTCGGAAGGGATATCAAGACAAAAATAATGAGGGAAAGGAGACTTATAGAGCTTCCATAGACAGGGCACACTCTGCTCGCTGGAAAATCCAATTCTCCATCCCCCCACCCCCCCCCCTCCAAGTTTCGTTCTCTCCACGACCCCCTCCACCCCGTCTTCCACATTTTCGATGTCCAGCTCCGCCTCCGTATCAGTCTTTTTGAAATTCTCAGAAAAATTCTGCTCGCCTAGGAAAGGAAGAGAAATGGTCGCCACAATCAACTATTAGTTTCAACTACTGTAAATAATAGTTGTATTGAAGTTCTGGAACGCTAACAACTAGATGCTGGAATTTTTCTCAGACCGAATACCCTCCCCCCCCTCCGTCCAGCGACTGAATACGACCGCCCCCGCGGCTGTCCCCCAACATAGGACGTGCCCCTGTTTCATAGAGCGATCTACTCGTTTTTGACTGAACGCTGCAAGGTGAGCACTAGATGTTCATGATTGTGCGCTAATTCTTCTCATGCAACACCATGTGAGCACCATGCGCAATAAACTGCCTGTTCCCTACCTTGCCATTTTACTGCACTGCTCTTCATAAACCAGAGGCTAGGAAAATTCGAACTTAGAGCTGTTTCTCCTTTCTGATAACTGTTAAACGAACAGTTGGCTGGTTGTGCAGTGTGGTTCTCCCTTTTCAGGGGAACATAATGAACGCGAAGAAAGAGACCTTCTCATGCAAAGCAAAGGGTTGCGAAGGTACACCATCTGGTGTGCTGAAACACCATGAGGGGGTTGTATTGGTCGATTGTTGGGAGAGCTGGGAGTAGTATGTGCCCTTTGAGAGAAATTTGCCGCGTTGGGAAAAAATTTTCCCGGTTGTTGACTTTCGTTTTTCCCGTTGCATGCTTGCTAAATACCCACCACCTAGTTGTTAGTAGTTGAAAATAGTATGTAGGTGGTTTCTGACGACCGCCCACCGCTCGACAGCAAAATTTGGGTGAAAACTGTGAAAACCTTGCGGGAAAACAGGTAGGAAGCTGGGTACTTGTAGGAAGGTGGTAGGTAGGAGTTGGAGAAGGGGGGGGGTCGTAACGAGACCCTCCTTTATGTGGAGGATTCGTACGCGAAACCCTTCCTCGAGAGGGATCGTGCGAGACCTTTCCTCTGCGGAAGGGGGGGGTTCGTACTGACACACCATTTCAACAGTATGGTGCTGTACCCTGATGGATAAAGCTATTTCTTGAAGTGTTCCGAAGTGTGCTCTATCCGAAACTCCCTTTAATAATTATCAACCTTGTGCCCCGGAAACCCAGCGAAAAATTGGTGAATGACTGAGACTTCTTCTACGGCAGAGAGTTCCATGAGTGTGAAGATGAGTTAGAAATTGGGAACGAGAAACTTGTGAAAAAAAAAACTGAAGCTAGTAATGTCTTGTTTTCTAGATTGTTCGAGATCAAGCGGATTGGTTGCTCAACAACGTCATTCCAGCGCATGCAGTTGAAAGTCTCAAAACGGACACTAAATACAGGTATATTTGTAGAAAACCTTTTCCTTTTATCCTTAACCATACCTTCCATGCTCAGCCGCCTTCTATATCTTTTTCTGGGCAGAAATGATCATGAAATGTGACGATTTAATTCCTTGAGATCGAATGAGAGAAGCAACGAAAAGGCATCACCTTCTTGGGAACTACAGGATTGGGTGACACCACATGGAATCGAAGGGCGCTGGAAAAACTCTCGCCTACTTGGAATGGAAAGGCGTTGAGTACCTGGAAAGATGGAATATCTAAGCAGGTCACCTGAACTACCCCCCTCCCCCCCCTCTCAATACATGGTTCAGGCGGAGTTCAGTAGGGTGGTCTTACAGTGGCGGAGAAATCAACGATCTCGCTGAAGTCAGGTACCGAATCACGGTCGCGTGGCAGAATCTCTCGATGGCGCTCCTCCAGAAACCTGTGGCGGGGTATCATGATAGTATCAAATATGCTCTTTAATATGGTGTAGAAATAGCCGATCAGAATTCAATAAAGTCACCGTAATTATAAGCCTCGAAAAGGAAGGAAGAAAAGTGTTTTTTGCCTCCACCTGTATCTTGCACACCGCAGACCCCATTACATACCCCGCCCCAGATGACTCTGCCCATTTTGAAACAATTTACACTCACATTGAACACATTTTACACTATAACTGCATCTATACTAGTTTTTCACATTTTTCATCTATTACACACATTGACCCTTGAATACACTTTCACATAGTAGTACACTTGACTCAGCCTCCGACGACTCCGCCCGCTTATTAATGGATTTATCAAAAATTTCGACACTTTACAACTTCATTCTCCGACATCCGATTTTGATGATCCTTTCACAGTTATAATCTACACATAAGAGGCAATTTTCTTACGTACCACCACATATGCACCCCCCCCCGCCCCCGGCCACGCTCCGTCTAGACATTTTAGAGTTTTTTGTTGAAATTAATTGTTTAAAAATTCGACAAATTGAAAATGGAAACATGATTCTTGTGATACGCTACTGTAACTGCCTCGCTACCACACACGGCGGAGGACTTAGGATCCACAGCAGAGAAGCGTGACAGTTTATACTTCAGAGACCAATACTGAAGTTATGATTCTCGTCTTCTAACTTAGTCGCTAACATCCAGTCTTTGTATCAAAACAGAAGCTTGTCGGGCGATAATCGATCAACAGCAGTCTCCTTAGCCTACACGCAGCATAATCAGTGGTCTTATTACAACCACGGAACTGATTTGAAAACGAGTCATTCCAGTGAGAATCATGAGTCAACGGCAGTGCTGTTTGCCAGTATCACGAACTGGAATGACATGTATGAAGAAAATTTCGAAGGAGGACGTGAATTCTTGAGAGTTCTGAATGAGGTGAGCTTCACTACTAGTTCTCATCGCAACATGAACAGCTTATTAGTTCGCAGAAAGTGTAGGACAAACCCTAGCGTTTCCTTTCTCTTTTGGATTGGAGGGTTCTTTGAAGTCCTCGAAACGTCTCAAATATCACCCTATATATACAATTCGCTTCGTCTGTTTATTTGTTGTTTGTAGTTTCGTTTGTTTGAAGTTTTTTGTTTCTGCTTCCGCGAAAAATTCGCGTTCGACCTGAAGAACGACTTGGAGAGGTCGGGTCAAGGTGGGGATGGGTAAGGCATGGGACAAGAAATAAAAAGCACACTTGACCTATGGGAAGCCTCGCCCACAGTGGGAGGGGCACTCGCCGAAGTTTGGTCGCTCCGCAGAAAAAAATAATTCGCTGCCGCGAGCAGCTTAAAAGAGGGGGGAAAAAGAGAAGAAAGGTTAGTCAAAGGGAGTCGCCAGATTAACTGTGGCAGACACATCCGAAAATGGGCGGGGCGTACTCAAGGTGTGGCGGTGTTTCTCGCAAAATTCAGTAACCCGGTTCGCGAGAGTGTTTGGAAGTCGCAAAAAACTCAGTGTAGAATGTAAATATGTGCCGCAGTATATGGCCACGCCTCAAGTGTATTGAGACCCGCCCACAGTGGGCGGAGCTTGCCCTAAATCGCAGGGTATTCATTTTAAAAGTTTGTAGCTCGGTTCCAGAACACTCCAGACACCGGAAAAAAGAGGATTGAAGGTCAGCAGAGGGTAGCCGGTGAAGATTGTAGGGCACAAACATTGTGGCGGGCGCCTGCTCCGAGTGGGCCAGAGTCGGACGAAAAGGTCTGTAAAACAGTTCCAGTGCACTCCGAAGACAGGCGAAAAACATGATTAAGGTCAGCAGAGGTCGCCGGGTGAGGATTGTGGGGCGAAAAACATTGTGGCGCCAGCCCGGCGACGTGGCGAGCAGACGAAAAATCGTGTTAAAATAGTTCAGAGCACTCCAGACACCGCGAAAAAAGAGGCATTCGACTTCGGCAGAAGGGTAAAGCGGTGAAGCATTGTAAGGCACAAACATTGTGGGGGCCTGCTCCGAGGTGGGCGGAGTCAGACGAAGAATCTGTAAAATAGCTCAAGAGTACTTCAGACACCGGAAAAAGTGGAGTACAGAACAAAAGGCGGATATCAGTTGAGTCTAGAAATATGTGAAAAAAATACGCGGCAAAGCCGCGCCCGCCCGGCGCAGCCGGGCTGTATCAGAAAGGATGCGTGCCGGCGTTAGCCGGCGAGTCGACTGGTGTGAGTAATAATCCTTGAATAGAGCGAAGTTTGCCACCAGCAGGTTTCTGCATTCTTCCTTACATCGTTGTCGATGAATGTCTGCAAACCTCAAGAGTGATTGACTTGGGTATGGCTTGAGAAGAAAAGGCTCACCGTCACCCTCCTCTTGTGTTTTGTTGGCTTTCATTTCGGGAACACCTCCCGGAATGAAAACCAGCAAAACCCTCCGTTGAAGGACGGAAGGCTGGAGAGGAATGGGGCCTACTTCTAGAGTAGTTCGCAGCGTTCCTTTTTTTAATTTGCGGGATCACTGGGAGAAATATTACCTAGGCTTTTTGATTTCTTCTATTGAGGATTGCGAAGAGAATTTTCAGGTGATTGGAGACTTTGACGAGCTCCTTGACCGGCCAGAATTCTGTCATATAGAAAAGATTAAAACTATAGGAGCAGCATATATGGCAGCCAGTGGTCTGAATCCGGAGCGAAAACGAAATATGGAACACCCGAAAGAACATCTCTACCAGGTATGTTCATATCGCACCACAGCCATCTGATGCGTACTTGGAAAGCGTGGAACAGGTTAGATTCCTGGCTAAAGAAGACTTTTGCCCGCGAATTGGCTCTCTTGTGTTGGGTTGGGGAA
>MU931454.1:0-21189 GCA_036418165.1 Cooperia oncophora
CATAGCCTTCACAAAAAATTGAATCAAACTGAAATAGAAATCGAGTACTATCTGCAGTGACAAGTGAATGGTTCAGATGCAATGCCGAACCAGATTTTTCGCTTGTGATGTGCTGCAAGTCATGCAACGGTGTCACCGTAGATTATCGAGAACGAGGTGCTGAGTGAGTATCTTTCGATTTAGTTGTCTTTGGTAAGTTGTTACGACACGATCGAGGTACCGCAATTCAGATGAGATTCTGGGCGGGGTGGCATAATGTTGTGGTGAGGCTCACCGTACACACAGGGACCAGGGGCCCAAATCTCGGATCAACCTTTACCAAGCCTTCTCTATTTCGGTTGAATGACACCAGCAGGGTGTATATCGGCACGTGCAACCCGCGGTGACTGCGGCAAAAGAGGCTCACTTAAAGGCAGTTGGCACGATAAATCGCTATACAGATGTAGGATTTATACGACTGGCTTAACAGAATTCCGTGACCTCGGACAGGCGCTCCGTGGCGCCTTTTCCAAGGAGGGTACCCCTATAACGCCCTATCGAGCAACAACATTCCGTCCCAAACGCCTTCCTCGCCCGCCCGCCCACAAACGGACGACCGTTCCTGACGCTCGTATTCATTCATTTGCTGAGCAAATTATGAAGCAAAGGGATTGGTATGAAGCGGCCGTGATGCTGCATGCATATATGGGTACACATATGCAGCCGTATCTTCGTGATTGGCAAGATGCGTACGGGAAACTCGTCTTTGCCATTTCCCCTATACAGCGCCCCACTAGCATTTTAGGCCGAGTGGGAGACCATCGTGCCAACTGCCTTTAAAGTGGCAATACAGTAGTGCGCCAGGTCACCTGGCTGAAAAATACTCTGCGGGTATGGCGCGTCCTCATATATTATGAACTACACTCAGGGTCTCATTACGCCTCGCACTGCATTTCTGCATACCACACTTCTGTGCGGGTAATTCATTAGAAACGTTCCACACGCTCGTTGCGTTGACGGAACCGAACCTACCATTATGACGACTTCTTCATTGATGTGCCCCACCAAGACGGCATATAGAAGAGAGATAATGCCGTGGGCATAATGACTGGTTCAGCTTAGCCCATAAGAAAGCAAGCGCTATCTCTTCGAGTTCAAATTAACGAACGTAAGATCGTAAAAGCCTCCAGTTATTAAATTTAGCCTGTTCTGATGGCACAGGAAACTTTATACAATGGTAAGCTTACTAATGTGAATGGTGCAGTCTTTGAACTTCTCGGAGTGGAAATAAGTGAAAAGATTCTTCAAAACCAGAGATTGGAAGTAAAGTGGGAAGCGACGAGAAATTCCATCAAGCAATCATATTTTCAGGTTTTTCAATACAAAAAATGACACATCTATCTGCTTTGATCGGATGAGTAAATCTTACTGTAGCAGATTCCATTCAAACCTCGGTACCTGGAGCACAAAACGGTAAGAGGTGATTTATACAGTATGGTTCCCGAGATAGACACTGATCTTTTATTACGCTAACGTTTTGGCGTGAATCGCCCTCTTTCGAGCTCACCAAGACGAAGCATGTAAGAAGCAACTAACCCAATAACTATTCAAAACACTATAAGAAAGCAGGGTAGGGATCGTAGAACGAAGTCGTAGAACCACTAACCCTCGACCGATGTAAACTCTACCGGGCACTCTCAGCCTAAAGACAGTACGGTCCTATTGATCTGTGTTGAAACTGAAGGCTTGAGGGGACTACGCGAAGGTCGGATCATTCGCTGTAATTAAGCGACGAACCTTAGAGGACAGCCCGCGCGCAGCGAGGAGCGAACGACAGCCGCTGTAAGTTTTAAGTTCTAACGCCTACTCAGTTGGAAAGACCGCCTTACGTGCTAGATGTCCTCCGACGAGCCACTCAGTTGTTCTTAGTTGGGGCGGCGGGCATTGCTAATGCCCATGGATAATTCTGCTCCCCTTTATTACAGTTTACTCATTGGAGGTATATACATTCAATTCAACTCATTTCGCGAGGTGAAACGCGTAAAAAGCACGAGTGACGCAATTTTCGTGATGCAAAACCTCGACGCACAAAACGTGCGCTACCGTAATCCCAAATTCAGACACCGCGTTGATAAAATCCCTTTTTCCTTCCAAGAGTTTTTTCCTCTGCGTTTTTGTTGTTTTCTTTTTGTATTCTTTTTTGCACTGGATGATATCAACAGATGTGATAGAGAGATTTGTGAGCTAGGGGTTGCACAGAGACCGCAGGGAGGTGTGACTGTGAGGGAGCGATTTTGTTTATGTTGTTCTGGAGGACGCTTCTTGCCTGTTTTCTTCTTTGGGAGATTACTTATCAGCTACTGTTTCATAATTGGAAAGCAGCTATCCATGAGACTTTTATCGCGGGAGCTGTCTTTAACGGACAAATGTGAAATACTTAGGGCCGGTTTTACGTCTATAATGCAGACAACCATGGGGTGAGAGGCGGCTTGCACAGTGAGCTAAGTTTCGTTAGTGCTAGATAGTTGTCTTCGGTAGGAGTAGGAAACGTTTTCACGTTGCGGGGCAGATTTCTCACTTATGGAGGTCTACCGTGTTCAAGAGGATAACCGGGTTTGCGGGTTAAAGGTTAGGGTAAACTGCGGGTTAAAGGTTAGGTTAATAAAAGAGTAACGTAATAAGAGAGCTCGCTTGGTGCAACACCCCGCGGAATACCATTGCCGAAAGCTAGTCTCTAGCGTATGAAGAGTCTATGTTGTTCTCTGGTAAATAGGAACGTTCTTACAGTAGTCTGTAATGAATAAAATCATTACAGACTACTGGAAAATCAGAATTGCACTGAATGCTATTTTCAGTAACAAAGGTTTTTTCCCTGTCAAAAGGTGTACATCTTCGCCATACCGCTATGATTAGTTGTCCTGACGATTTATATCTATATAACTGGATCCTTTCTTTCAGATGGTCCTGTAACTCAGAGCATTTCCGACTCGCATTTCGAGTATGTCGAGAGAGTTGTGGCTTCTGCACGATGGACTGGCGCAACTCACCATCGCCTATGAAATGTATTTGATGTGGAGATTTCAAATAAAAAGAAAAAACTTGAACATAACTTAATAATCCTCCTGACATAAAGCCACCCTTTATTTATTTGGTGATCTTATGTACGCATGAATCATTGAAGGTTCTAAAGCCTTCCTGTACAGGGACAGCATTGTTATGATGCTATAGTGGTCCATTATAGTTATCGTCATAGTGGTGTCAGTACGACCCGCCCTGGAATCTCGTTGTCCCGTACTACCCCCACCACGACCTATATGCCATCATACCGAATTTTCCTTATGTTCTGGCTTTGAGAGGGAAAGAGCATATAGTGCGCTTAAAGGGAAAAACAACCGGAATATTCTCCTCACGGTTCGAAAAAACCCTCCTAAGGCCAGATACGACCCAACACCAGCTTTCAATTATGCTTTGCCCTTTTCCTGTATCAGCCGTGTGAGCCATGGAGGGAACCAACCATCGGTCTTTGTAGTAGCGTTTCAGCTTCTCCTCCTTCTCTTCCACTTGTAGGGGATGTTAAGGAGAGGAGGTCCACTGGAGTAGGCCAAGTGGACTTCGTTCAGATCGGAGAGGTCATTGAAATGCATCGCCACCCCACACATGAAATATCATATCCAGCCAATTCATGGTTTTATCCTGCCGAACAAGTAGGGAATCCTCCCTCGGACTTAGGTGTGAAAAAAGCCCTGGACGACCAAATGAGTCCTGATCTAAGGATCATTCGCGCTACGAGTTTCTCTTTTCAGTACTATGGTGTGCACTTTTCTCCGAATTTTTTGAAAGGTCTAGCGGATGAAAAAACGCGAAGATAATGTGCAAGAATTTCTTCATTGTGCGAAGTTTTCAGCTGACTTGTAACTCCCCATAGTTTAACACTATATCACGAGGAGGAGTTACAGCGAGTCACCTTGAAAAAAACTGAGGTAAACCTATCAGATTAACGTCTGTAATCTAAAGATGTGGAGCGGTGTTTCAGAACAGAAGAAGATTTTAAGCTATACATATCTGTTATACCAACATGAGAAAGGTGGAAGAGGAGGGGAACTTGGACGAGAACGGAGCATGGTGGGGGAGTGGGTGTTTGGAGGGGGGGGAGAAGTTGGGAGGGGTTAGCCATCACATGGTGAGCACACTGTCACTGAAGTACCGCGTCACTTCCAATTGCCTTCCGCCAACTTTCCTTGCGAGGCCGCGTTAATCTTGGTCACACCCATCCAGACTCGACAGAGACCAATCACGGCCGTGGCCCTAAGACCAGTTTAGAGCGAAACGAGAAGAAGGACCAAGAACTCGAGGAGTGATGTTCACAATTCTGTACCTATGCTGCTAGACTTGAGCTGCATCAATCGCCATCGCAAGTGCCGTGCCGTCATCTCTCGCGGGATCCCCTACACCGGCTACATGAGAGCGTCCATGCTACGCGATTCGATCACTCGCATCGCGCGATACACACGCTCGAACGATCCGATCGCGTGTTCTAAGCGATCGACTCGCGAAGCATGGACGCGCTAAGCTACAACAGTGTACCACTTATGGTGTTCCGATCAGGGCTTTCGATAGGTGCGCACTCACCATCTAGTTACTACAGTCGTTTAGAGTCGCACTAAAGCTTGTTCGTTTTGTGGATCACTTCATTTCGAAGACAAACTGCCACACGTCTGCCTCCAATGACGGTCTTTGCAATGTGCAGGTTGAATGGGTCAGCAGTTGCAGTAGATTGCCACTTACTCTTCTCAAAGTACACGGGATGGAGGCTGTTGGGTAGTAGGCACTTCATACTTCGCCCCGCTTTCCTCAGAAATCGTGTTGAAGTCAAGGTCACGCAACGAAACACGTACTCAGCAGCAGAGAACAAGCCAGAAGTGGAGGGCGCAACGAGCAGTTTGGCAGTGGCTAGGCCACTGCCAAGCTGCTCGTTCCTCCCTCGTAGTCATTGCGGCAGCGCGAGGTAGAGTGTGGAGTCGTCACCGAAGCATCACTCCCCTCCAGTCCCGCTCCCGTGCATTTTTGAGTGGAGACAGTGCACATGGGAACGACTGTCCTCGGACGGAATTGTTCAATTTGTCTCTAAGGTAATAGACAATTTGAACAATTAACAAATCTAAGGTAAGTGATAGTGCTGAACTGAAAAAGGTTTTTCAAGGCTTAAACCTGCACCTTCAGCACCTTCAAACTTTCAAAATGGGGAGGACCCGTCATTATGAAGCAACTGATTCCTAATTACTTCCTCATTACTGAATCCCTCTTAAATTCCTCATTCGCTCATTACTCAATCCCTCTTAAATTCCTCATTCACATTCACAGCAGATCGTCAATAGACACTGTGCGCGACAACCCCATAGAAGCTGGCAGACCTCACAACGAGCCAACGAAAAACTTGTAGTTAGCGTGGTTGGGAAACAGATATGCGCTAATTGACCCGCTGGGAAGGAAACCGACGAGAAAGCGTCTCAGGGCACTTGTCAACCGAGAAGCCTCTCCTCTCTTTCCTTTTTCTTCCTCCTTCCTTCTTTTCCTTCCTTCCTTCTCTGATCCCTCCTCCTTTACCTTCTCCCTTCAACTACTGGACTGGTAGATGCCTCGTGAAAATAACCCTGGACCCTCGCAGCGAGAGCACGTCTGGTTGACAAGAGCCCCGTAACCGATGAGAAAGCTTCACGTAATGCCTCACTAGGCCCATGCGAAAGACAACCGCGTAATGCTGGTTGTCTTTCACGTGGACTAGTGGGCCTTACTTGTTGCACGGGACGAGTGTAGCGAGAGAGAGAGAGAGAGGAGGACAGAGAAAACAGCGAAAGATTCATGCAAACGATAGAGAAAGTAAGATAATACTCTATCAACTTAGGCGGAGCCCCCCCTCCATGCAAAGAGTTTAGCTATTATAAGTGATCGTGGGTTGTCCCTTTAACCCTGACCGAGTGCACTAACCTAATGCACGATTGTGGAACCTCGCCTATGATCCCGTCGGGTCCTTCTGTTGCGAAAAATTTTGCAAAATACGAACGCCGTCGCGATTCCCTTCTCTGTACGACCCCTCTTCCCCATCCCTTACCATTTTCTCAAGCGACCTATTCAAGTCTCCTGGTTCCGCCCAAAACACCACCGCCGAGCGGTAACCACTAAAAGTGGACAACTGAAGCATGTTCCACAAAAACAAGCACGACTACCCCCCAGGTATTCCCAACCAACAACGTGCCCGGGGTAGATCTTTTCTGGTAATTCTATATAATTTTTTGACGTACCGCTGTTTCACATCGCGCAAGCGTTCTTCATATGCAGTGCGTGTTATGTTTCACTAGGCTACAAGAGATGTCAACCTGCCACAGAGCCAAAACGTAATAATATTTATCATAAAGAAATATACAAATTGTGCAAAACATTATTGGCAAAATGTGAAAAAATACTATGTTTATATGTATTGCATTAAGATTGCTAATTCGTACTCGTTAGTGAGAAAAACGAGGACTTCATAAGAATCTAGTCAAAATGGGCAAACAAATGGAGCATTTCCCCTAGAGTAGTCAAGTCGAATAATTATGAATTATAAATATAAATATTATTTAACAGCTCAACAGTATCACATTCAATCGCCGGAAGACACTCGTGAATACTCGATTTCCAAGAAAAAACATTCGTAAGCACTTACTACATGATATATACAGGCAATTCACATAGCACAGGCTGAAAGAGGAAATCCTTCACAGATTATGGACATACGGCAAGTGATTTGACGAAGGAACATGTGAATAGACTTTAGAGGAAATTTCACAATGGCCTCAAATGGGACTATCACTTTAACGCGAACTCGAAACGCTCTATTAGCCACTCCTTTACATCGGTGGAGGTTGAGAGTGCAGCGGTGGCGGACTGAACATGCCCTCCGTGAGGTAACCAGCAACACCAGTAGATGTTCCTAAAAACAGTAAGCATCCAGTGACTGTAGCAACTATGCTTCACATGAACACCAAACAAGAGAGGAAACCACTTTATTTATAGACTTTTTCGTGTGTTCATCGAGTTTCTATGGTGGAACCTTTCAAAGTAACGGCCCATGATCACCTATAAGTATCTAGTATAGCTCTTCAAGGTAAAAATAGTAATATAGGGATAAATAGCGAACAACACTGCACAAGTTGCACGCTAGAAAATTTCAAGTTTTCAAGATAGCGGCGGTAAGGCACAAGGTTGTACAAGTGATCCCGCCAGCAGGTCAGTGACTCCGCCCACGCTGAAAGATTTTTCATCGGTCGTCTGACTCGTTTGCATTATCCCTCTCGTCGCTCTTCTCTGGCTTCTCGAAAAAACACATCGATTTTTTTTGTCTCTTGCTCAGCACAGGGAAAGCCTAATTCGAGCGTTTTCAATTCTTTTGCTTTTTTTTATTCACGAGCGAGTCAGTTGGCACGTGCACTTCTACGTCTAACCCCGATATCAACGAAATTCCCTCTGGTTCATCGCGAGTTCTGCCTTTAACGATGCTCGGATTCGGTGCTCGGCCCAAAATGCTAGGCTAGTAGGGCGCTATATAGTGGGGAAATGGCGAAAGAACGGAGTGAAACGGTCAAAATCCTGCGAAGAAAAAGCCTCCGTTTAACTTGAAAATCAATTTTGGACGAGTTTACAGTGTCTGCCAATAATCGCTACCGAAGATACGGTATGTTGTGGCTTGATAGGGCCCTTATAAGGGCACCTTCCTTGGAAAAGGTGCTATGCAGCGCCTGCTCAGGGTCGCGGAATTCCTCCTGCCAGGCGTATTAATCCTACTCGTCTTGGGGGATTTATCGTGCCAACTGCCTTTACGGAAACGTTGAGAGTAGATAGGTTGCGAGTAGAGGTTCGTGCCAGGATCACCGTCCTTTTGAGAAAAGTTCTAATGACACCACCAATTCACCAATCCCGGTAATGTGCACTGGTCCCTTATTACAAGCGCGGAGTGTAGAGTGTGAGGTTCTATCCATACTGCGAGAGACGCTGCCAGCATAGGCTGATCACAAATGGAAAGAGTGTTCAGTTCACGCAGGGGAAGCAGAAATGTTTACGTAACACCGCAGCTTGGTACTTATCTACCCATCTTCATTTCCTGCTGTGAGCACTTCCCATTTTTGGGACAGCTGACACTACTTTCCTATGCCAAACTAGTACCCCACTTACTGGGGTACAAGGCGCACCCGGGTATAGGGCGCAACTTCGCCTCTAACACCACGAAATTTTTCTCTAGGCTTACTTGTGCGTATCATTTGTTTGTTTTCATTTATGTGAGGGATCTATTCCGAACAATAAGTGCACTAAAGGCAATCAAAAGACTAGAGCACATAAAGACTAAAATAGTTGTTACTGTCTTCAGAATCGTTCCCAGCATCGTGAGCATGCAAATAAAAGCGCCGCATACACATAAATTAGGAGAGACAACTAAACCAAAGCAAAGTCGGTAGGGAAAAGAAAAGCTGGAAAACCTAACAAACTTAATACCCTTTCGGTAAACGAACATGACACAGAGACAGCAACCTCACCCCGAATTACTTCCAAACATCTTGAAAATGTCGGAAAACGTCCCTTTCCTGTCTGAAACTTCGCACTAAATTGACAATCCGACTTCGATGAGACTGTCAAACACTCCAGTGTCGCAGTAAGAAAAGCCAGTCTTGCCAGTTGCTCGCAACGCGAAGATATTTCACATTTTGTATAACAGTTCCCATGTCCTTTATGAAATGAAGCTTTTGGCGAAAGTTTTTTTAATTGAGCAATTTGAGGTGGGAGGTTCACAGAAGTGGTTTGGCTTCCGTTTCGCAAGTAGTCCAGTGTGGGCAATGTGAGCTGAACAAATCGTGATATACTTCCACTGTGGTCATCAGACAGAAAAAAGGCACGGTGAGTAAAAAAATTGATGAGTGGTAATTTAATTTATCTGATCTGATATCCGTATTCCTTTGTTGATTGGATTCCAATGGTTTGGCCCACAAGTAATGGCATTATTTCACCAAGTCAAAACTTTGTGGCAAAAGGAGAAGCATGTTTGGGCAGAAAAATCACATTACTATCTAGAAAACCTCATTCGCTTGCAAGTAGCAGTGTTCGGTTCAGTGCTGGTTGAATCGTTGGGACATTCTACTGCCATGGATAATGGAGAGCAATAGTTTGAGAAAATTGGAGCTTCCGCAGTAACTTTTCTTTCAGAGACAGCGCCGGCGAACAAAGACAGACCCTGCGCTTAAGGGATTCGTGATCGCCCTTCCATGAGGAGTCGCCAGCCCGAGACTTTAGAGACTCGTTTCCACGGTCGCGACTCCACAGCGAGTGAGGAGGGTGTTACGGCCGCCGAAGTTCCAGTTCTTACACCCGCTCACTTTGACCGCCCACCCAACGAACTTCCTCTTGACACCTAACGCCGGGACGCTCAGTTGTTGTTTCTTGGGGCGCGGGGCATAAAGATCGGAATGAGCATGCCCCATTTTGCCTTGCATGGCCGGTTACTCTCTTCTAAGGACAATACGGGCTCGGCGCTGTTCGGCGACGGTGGCGGAAGAGGGGGGGAGAATGGGAGGGACATTGTGCACTTTCGATACTTCCCATCGACGTGTCGACCTATCTAGACAGCCTCCTCCCGAGTTCGCAGCTTTACCAGAGTGAGACTAGTCGGAACTAGTGAAGCAACGAAAGTGCAAAATGCCCCCCCCCCCATCGCCGAACTGCGCCCATACAGTCAACAGCAATCCATCAAGGTAAGACAAATTCAATTCCCCAGTGATGCAGTTGGTCTTTGGCACTGAACAATTTTGAAAGCACTTAAACTCTATTTCAATAACCATCTGAAGCTAGCAAACCGGAACCATAAGTTTCGAACTAACCGGTAATTGCTTGAGTTCGTGCAGCAGGCAAAAACAAATCGTGGCGCTGATCCCGATACTGAGCCCAAACTGGTGAGCGATTCAGAATCTCTGAGATCTTCTCGCCAACTTGTAGATCCAGGCATGCACTTTTGAGAGCATCGACAATTTCCGCTCGGGCCGCAGGAGAATTCGAAACACCTGAAAACAAAAGAAATTATGTGAACTTACATGATTGGAAGATTTACGAAAATTTAAAGAGAAGAAGAAGAAATGTAATAAAAGCGAACGGAAGAGAAATGGAATGCCCTCAAAAGAATTGCGAAGAATTCCCACGATTTGCTTTTTAGCAGGCAGGTATTCGCGATGCGACACTAAGCCGAGGTCCTTCCCGCTGCAGTGCTTGATGCTCCATATGATTCACCAACTTTTGTAAGTAAAGGCACACGAGATTCTGCATTTGGAGGGGATGTCATTGACAGCACAGCTCACGCTGACCATACAGACTGAAGTACGGGCAGGGTAACAGCATCGTGATGTGTGAAATGGTGGTGTCAGTACGACCCCCCTCTCGAAGGAGGGTCCGGTACAACCCCCCCCCTTCCTCAACCGCAACACCTACCTACTAATTTCCCACATTTTCCAGTTTTTCACCCGGAAAATTACCGTCGAGCGGGGAATTCCGTCGCAAAAACATCAAGCGATTCGCAAATCGCGGCAGCTGCCATCGACCGCTTCTGAAAGGCCACTTGTTGAATCGCACCAACAGTTTGAACGAAGCCCTATTCAGAAAATAATATCACTAGCAAAAGCAGCGGACCAACGATCACTGGCGATTTATCGGGTGGTCAAGCACGACACATTATTGATGAGCCACTCCTCTCACAGAGAAGGGGCAGCAAGGTGCACGAAGGGTCTGCCTCCGCCTAGATGATAATCGTGAACTGTAAATCAGATCACAGAGTCTAGAACAGGCTCCTCTCTATTGAAGCAAATATACGAGCCCTACATACCTGGTGGCAGGTCACCTTTTAAGCACTTCAAGGAGATAGTCGACCATCTTCGTCGAAAGCATCTGAGCCGCCAGATCGCCAGTATTCTTTCGCATGAGGCACTTCAGCGCATGCGCAGATTCATGCATCAGTGCTGAAGAACAAAATAAAAAAACCCTTAGTCATACTGATAATTCCCAGAGCAAAGAGGACCAACACCTACTTGGTTGATTCTTCATGGACGTCATGATCCCTTCTATACAATTGATCCGGGAAAGAGCCTCAGCACAATACTGGAACGTAAATGAGATTAAGACTTACAACAAAGCACTTGGTACAACTCTTAACATACATGATTCTCAGCAAGTTGTTGAAGAATCAAAATGGCTGAACGAGACGTTTGAGGATCTCGAGCCGACATCGCCTTACTGAATTGAGGTAGATATCCTTGCGCCGGCAACTGAAAATATATAAAGTGTGCAAGACCTTTCAAAAGAAAACTCATGCCTATACAGCTCCTCAACCACTGTGGATTTCAAATAAATCCAGCTATTCAATCCCTGAACTCTATTTCTGATATTCTACTTTGCGACCAATCGCCTGGTCGTACACATCTAGGAGCTACTCCTTTTGAGAAAAACACCGAAGCCAATATCCACCACTGTACCCTTGGTAGGATGGCGTATACCGGGAGAAGCTGAAGAAATCCGTAATGCATTTTCAGATTGCCTAGAAACGCCAGAAGAATTCATGAAAGTGAGTAGCGAGTTGGCCTATTATATAAAGGATATCCTCGCACGGGGGCGGAGCATGTGCCGAGACGGGTGAAGGAGCCGAGGGAGCACAGGTACTTGCATTCTCGGCAGTACGCCATCTCGTTCTTGTATTTCTCCTAGCCTTTCCAAGATTGAGCAACTTTATTAAAGGCCTACGTTTCGGCGTCTTCGCCTTCGTCAGAGCCTGAAATGGTCAAAAAACATTTCGAGACCTGCTCGCTCAAACATTTCAACAATACTCAAGACGATTTCCACATACCAGTAAATCACCCAACGGTATCGATCTAGGGCGGAACGCTGGCTTACCTTGATCTCAGCAGGTCCCGACCTACCGAGAAGTCGAGGGAGGTCACCAGTAATTCTTACTCCACGCCTGACCCTCTACATGGTGGTTGTCCCTGCGTCACGCGTCCAAGATCAAGGTAAGCCAGCGTTCCGCCCTAGATCGATATCCGGTTGTGTGTTTTTACTGGTATGTTGGAAATCGTCTTGAGTATTGTTGAAATGTTTGAGCGAGCAGGTCTCGAAATGTTTTTTGACCATTTCAGGCTCTGACGAAGGCGAAGACGCCGAAACGTAGGCCTTCAATAAAGTTGCTCAATCTTGGAAAGGCTAGAAGAAATACAAGAACTATATACATCATGCCAAGATTGCAAGAAAGTCGAACATGGACACGAGTACGCATTCGCCAAGCTATTAGTGGCAGTGTGCAACGTAGCGCTATCCTCTGACCTATAAATGATGTAGTAGCTGACTTCAGCTAACAGTTGTCAATGGTTTGTCATTGAATGCCTAACAAATAGTCCAAGCGTGGCGCCACCCTACTCCATTGTGAAGGTCTGGACGAACAAAAACCAAAATTGATGTGAAACAGGTGCGTGACAAGCCTTTCGGTCGGGTTCATCCCGCCATCAAAGGTGCACTCTGCACGCGGTGATTATACACGAAGGGCAGTGGGTGCCACTGCTGGAGGGCGTTGTTTTGCCAGCGTGCCATTGGTGGAAGGGACTGGCCAGCTAGAGTATTTGGCCACATGCGCGGCCCCACACCCGGCCTTCTGCCAAAGACGTTGGCGCCAACCGCCCGCCTCCACCAATCGTGCCCATTGCCTTGAGGGATCTCGTTTCGTGGAAGTTTTGACCTTTTTTTGGATAGACATTTAAAAAGATTATTGCCCCACTAGCATTCTTGAACATGCTATGGTTTACAAGTGCAGGAGTAAAACGACACTAGAAATCAGCGTGACTGATTTTGATATTCCCAGACGGCGCATAGCCTCGTACGCAGTGAGGCTGACCTGAACTATCGGGAGACAAGCATGAATCCCAAGCGAAACAGCTCAATGTATTTTTCTTTTAACCCTTTCTTCCTTATTGCTGCTATGGGACCATTCTTGATAGTTCACCGTCAACTTTCCGTCCTGGAATTCTCAGTCACTCTGAAAGGTGGAAATGATCTCATTCTTACCACAATCTTCTGGACCTGCACCTCCAATTCCGGATAGGGATATTCGCAGATTTCATTTTTACAGCTTGTTATGGGACAAGTATAATCATTGAATGAAAGTATCTTGACTACGTATAATATCAACTGCTTCCAATTCCCACTTGCCTTATCAAAAACCTACTTATAAGTTACCTGATCAGCTGTATTCGGGAAATTCCGTAACAATTCAATAAAAGCGGTCGTCACCAGTGTTAGATCTGGGCTTGGCCTATTCATCAGCTCCAGAACTCTGCAACGAGAGTGGAATAAAGTCAATAGTACTAGAACCCTCTACACAACTCACTTCTCAATGAGTTCGGTAGCAAACTGTCGTGGATGACGTACAGCCCAAGCTGGATTTGCGACGTATAGTCGCACGAAAACACCCCCAACGACCAACTCGCCCGTCACCGAATCGGCATATGCACAAGTGTCATCGGTTAGCGATCCCTAAGAAAGCACAAATGCGAACGAGAGCAGCACGTAAAAGGGTGTAACTACTTACAGTGTCCCATTTGTGCTCAGGGTTTTTAGACTGAGCTCGGTACAAGTCGTCCACTCCTCGCTCAATAATCTGTCGCACTTTCACGCGCGTCTGATCATTCCAAATCAGCTCTGGGTTTTCATTGGTCGAGTCAAACATCGTTATCCTGAAATCATCAACCAGTGTATTCTTTTTCTCTTGATCTTCTTAGCTATAAACAAGAATTGACTTAAAAGCCTGCCTTAAAGGCAGTGGGCACGATAGCTGGGGCGGGCGCTTACTGCCAACGTCACTGGTGGAAGGCTGAGTGGAGTGAAGCCAAACGGAGCTCCACCAATGACGTTGACCGTAACCATCCGCCCCCAGCCATCGTGCTCACTGCAGCACCCGATTACCGTGGGTATCAGCAAGAGCAAGCAACTAAATCGGGCGCCAACCTTTCCCATTCTGTTCCGCTCCATTCGGATACATGTTGTCTCGCAGTGTCTCCGCGCCTCGTTTGCTTTGGATTACCCTATCCATAGGTGTAGATCATGCCATATAGCGCTACTTTGAAGTCGTGGCGAGCGCGACAAAAAAATGTTGCAGGCAAGGTGATGTGTGCAGCACTCATACTAAAATCCAGTCCACTCAATGTGGCGAGACACGGACAAGACTATCGTAATTAGTCGCGCCGTCGCGCGCGGCGTATCGAGCGGCTATGCGTGGCAAGTTCTGAATGTGTGTCAGTTTTGGAGCAACAAAACTAAAATAAGTTAAGCAAGGCAAAGGTCCGTGACAGGCGATATCGCTTCTCCCCATGCCTTTCACACTCATTTTAAAGACAGCCCCCGCGCTCGAGTAGTACATGGTCGTCCTTCCTTGTGCAAGTAGTACAGCCCCCAAGCTAGAGACTGTCCCACTCTCGCGACTCCACAGCGAGCGAGGAGCGAGCTACAGCTGCTGAAAGTTCTAGTTCTAACGCCCGCCCAGTTGGACCGCCCACTTGCTAGATGCCCTCTGACGGAGAGCCGCTCAGTTGTTCTTTGTTGGGGCGGCGGACATTCTCTGAGGGGACGCCCGCTCTCCGTTTGTTCTTTGTTGGTGGCTGCAGCACAGCCAGAGCTTGCATGGCCCTTTTGCGTGTCATGAATGTTCTGCACTCCTTTATTACAGTTTATTTAGTAGGCGAGGCACATCAATCACTCCAACCATCTTGCAAGGTAAAACGCGTAAAGTCACGAGCGACTTACAGTCGTCATCCTCGCGCCTGATAGGAACAATCGGAGGACGCGGACGCGGGTGAATGAGCGACCGCGTCAGGAGTAGCAAACTGTCGGCGGCGCGGGGCCAGCTACTATGCGTCCTCTCACTCCCTACGCGCTCGACACGCGCCGCATAGTACTCTGCCGCCTGCCCATGCGGCTGTGCGTCGGCGATTCAGCTGAATTATCGACTCGACGAGCCATTTTCTTCAAAATCGTCTTATTTCGGCCGGTTTTCGGAAAGGTAAGTTACTTTTCTTTCTTTACTTGATAAATTGTATTAGTATCTTGCTTTTTTTGTTGATTTGGTGTAGTTTTTGCTGTTTTAAATGCTTTTTTCACTATTGTTTTTATGTTTTCAGGTTTCGTCTGTTTTTTCCCCATTTCGTCCCCCCTGTTTGGCTTCTTTTCATTACTGTGTCACGGATGTGTTCCTGTCTTTGCTGAGAACACTCTCTGACACGGTTTTGAAGACTAGAGCCGCTTTTACACCCGTGTTCTTCAAGCTGCCCGTAAAATTGCCGGCTGGTGAGTATTTCAATTTATTTTTTGTTTATTCTTTTTTTTTGTATGATGTATTCTTCATTACTATACCATTGTTGTGTTCTGTGCTACGCGAAGAACACACTTTGGCATGGGGGGGGGGGGATTTTTGGAGCTTGTGTTTTTTAAAAATGAGCTTTTTTTCATGAGTTGTGCTAGTGCCCGTTATTTAAGGCGGTCGGTGAGTGTTTCGCTCACGGAGGCAATAGACGTGGTATACAAATCAGAAGTGAGTCGCCACACGTTGTGCCTCGGTAGCATAGTGGGTAGTGTTACAGAATATAGTATACGAGGTCAAAGGTTCGAATCCTTGGTGGGCGTGCTCTTTTGCATTTTGAAGGCGAGAATGGCTCAGTTAAGAAAAGCCCTCTTCATAGCATTTTCTGATAATGCTAGGCTGTGTTGAACCTTTCAGAGAGCACTGCTGAAAAAATGCAAAAGAGCACGTCCACCAAGGATTCGAACCTTTGACCTCGTATACTATATTCTGTAACACTACCCACTATGCTACCGAGGCACAACGTGTGGCGACTCACTTCTGATTTGTATACCACGTCTATTGCCCTCCGTGAGCGAAACACTCACCGACCGCCTTAAATAACGGGCACTAGCACAACTCATGAAAAAAAGCTCATTTTTAAAAAACACAAGCTCCAAAACCATGCCAAAGTGTGTTCTTCGCGTAGCACAGAACACAACAATGGTATAGTAATGAAGAATACATCATACAAAAAAAGAATAAACAAAAAATAAATTGAAATACTCACCAGCCGGCAATTTTACGGGCAGCTTGAAGAACACGGGTGTAAAATGTGTAAAAGCGGCTCTAGTCTTCAAAACCGTGTCAGAGAGTGTTCTCAGCAAAGACAGGAACACATCAGTGACACAGTAATGAAAAAGAAGCCAAATAGGGGGAAGAAATGGGGAAAAAACAGACGAAACATGAAAATGCAAAAACAATAGCGAAAAAAGCATTTAAAACAACAAAAATTACACCAAACCAACAAAAAAAGCAAGACACTAATACAATTTATCAAGAAAAGAAAAAAAGTAACACACCTTCTCGAAAGCCGGCCGAAATAAGACGATTTTTGGAGAAAAATCGGCTTCGTCGAGTCGATAATCAGCTGATCGCCGCGCCAGCCGTCAATGGGCAGGCGGCAGAGTACTATGCGGCGCGTGTCGAGCGCGTAGGGAGTGAGAGGACGCATAGTAGCTGGCCCCGCGCCGCCGACAGTTTGCTACTCCTGACGCGGTCGCTGATTCACCCGCGTCCGCGTCCTCCGATTGTTCCTATCAGGCGCGCGGGCAGATTGACTACTGTTAACTACACTAAAACATGCTCACGGGCTTTACCGTAACTCCAAAATCCAGAGCCCTGGTTTTTGAAAGTTTCTTTCCCTTTTGAAAGTTTTCCTTCCGTGTTTTGTTGTTTTTCGTATTATTTTCATTGCATTGGATGATACCCACTACTGGGAGATGTGATAAAGGAAATTTGTGAGCCAGGGGTTGCACAGAGACCGCAGGAAGGTGTGACTGCCAGGGAGCAATTTTGTTTGTAGTGTTTTTGAGGACTCTTACTGCTTTTTTTTCTTCTTTGCAGGCAAAATTATTTATCAGGACCGGTTTCATAATTGCAAAGCAACAATCCATGACACTTTTATCGCGGAGCGGACGGTGTCTCAAAGCCAGCCAGAAAAACTCACATCGCGCGCGCGCGACGTCGCGCTCGCCACTTCCAACATATTACGATTGTCTTGGTCACATACCCATTGTTCCAGCGCTGTCACTCTCTGAGTGTGCCTCGCACGTGTCAGCCAGAAAAGCATACAGATTGCTGCGACTCAAAAGGGACCCTATAACACCTAACCCATTGCGTACCGCGTGCTGCACATGGTGAAGCACTCTTAGTGTGAACTCATTTAGCATTGTTAGATGACTGGAAAGAGTAGGTATATTCCTGAAGTCGTCAGGGACAAAATATGTGTGGGGGAAATTGCGAGATTGAATAATAGCTATGTTGCTAGCATTTTTCGAGTAATACCTCAACTATTACATTTTTTAATTAACTCTCCTTTACCAATAAAACCGAAATCCTGCTTAGTATACGACTGAAAAATTGTAAAATGGTGTGAGTGAACAGCTTCTAAGCACACTGCGTCACTTTTTCAACTCCTCTTAATTTTATCAAGCTTTTTTGGCTAGTTTCGCATTTTTCGGCTTTACACTTTTATCACGTAACAATATTGAATCCCCTTTAGCATACGTATACTTATAAAAGTGATGCATAATACGATGTGTGTGCAATATTTTTATGTTATATGTATAAGATAAAAATCTTATGTTTTTATACTCAGCGCGCCAGAAATCGCGTCGCGCAAATACACTGCGGTACGCAATGGGTTAACTTTCATGTCTACGTTGCGACAGCGCGCACGAACTTGTTACCATTTCTTAGCCACTTGATTCAACATGCTAGAGAACCTCTAATCAAATAGGTCCTAAGGTAAATGCCGCGCACGTAACGGCACTTGCACTGGCGCCTCCGCCTCACCACGGATGTAACGTCTTAACCTCCCCATCACGATTCATTCTCACACTCGATTATGCGGAGACGCAATGCTTCCTGCTCATCTATTCAAGACCGATGCCGCAAAAGTTGGCAATATTTTGCATATTCTTGAGCTTAACAATAATGAAAGGAGGCGTTACTATGCAATCCATTGAAACGAAACTCACGCTGTGTTAGGGGAATCTCGTAACGCATCTGCAAAAATGGGTGGCAGGTACTTGGTGATGAACCGTGTCCAACGAGGTCCAGTCAACTTATCTGACTGAAATCACAACATCATACTGGGATTCCACAACACTGCATAAATCCGAACAAAAGGTGTGAGGACGAACTTTGCTTTCCAGTAAGAGATGTTCTTGGAATCAACTAATAAAATTTTGGCGTTGACTACCATCCATCTTTACATTGTATCTTTGACTTAAAAGCAAAACTGAGTGCTCTACTTCCAATTCATAGCCCATATACCACCGCTGGAGGGAGAATGTGGCTAACCACAAGCTCACATGAACTGTCAACGGTCTTGGGCACAATTCGGCAAACTGGGTGAGGGGAAGACGCAGGGGGGTGTTTCGGCACTTTTTTTTCCCCGCCTTGCGTCAACGGCTTCCGGTTTACAAGTTTTGCCATAGTTCAGCCCTAGTGAACACTTTGTGAAACTGGCAGCGGTTCGTCGAGCCGTGAGGTTAGCTTACTGCGTCATTTGTATTGTTTTCAGCTGCATACGAGTAACAGAACTGTTCTTTACAAAGCTTAACAGGGGGGTCTCTACAAACTTTGACTCGTATCATTTCATGGCTTCACACGATTTCGCAGGTCTCCTTGCTCGAAACGTCATGGGAAGTAGAAGATGTGCAAAATGCCCCCCCCCCCCCTTCGCCGACTTGTGCTCGTCTGCGCTTGAGCTGGTAACTATCTACCGTCGCTTTGCTCAGAACCAAGGCCTCCTTTACCGGAAACTGGACTGTATTGACTCAGGGCTATGCAGTTTGTTTAACGGAATTCATGATCACGATGACAACGACGACCAGTAAACTTACCTGAAGTTTTGTTAACAATTCAGCAGCCAGCAACCTTTCACCAGAGTCACTTTCAGAGGGAGCACAAGAACTTGATAATTGATGTAACAAAAGGCCCGCCTGAAGCATAAAACAATCATTTCGATACCGTTGCGTACCACCTAATACATTCCTCTAGATTACAAAAATTTACCGTATTCTAGCATTTCCTTCACTATTTGACCATTCGAAGATAGGGCAATTAAGATGTTCAGAATGAGAGCACGAGCTGAAAAATCAAGCCGTCAACAAGCTAAAGCTGCGTTCATACCTCGCCACTAAAGCGATATAATCGCCGCGACAGCACTCCGGCCGAAATTGTTACTAAACCGCGGCCGAAGGTCCACAACCGTTATCACAGGTAAAAACCTTTCTGACTCAAGCTCACAGCAGCCCTTCTACGAGCCCCACTACAGCGCGGTCACTTGAGATCGCTCAATAGGCAAAGCCCCCAAGTAACAGCGAAGGATGGACGCGGCCTAAAGAAGAGATCCCGTGCAGAATACAGTCCTCATCATTGCGAATTTCGGGGCGGATCAACGCGCCTGCACTGTGACGCGACAGCGGCTGCGGCTCTCGGTGACGGCGAATCAGGCGATTTTGATGGAATTCGGCTGCGAATTCCCTTTTTTTCAGCTCTTTCAAGCCAGGGTACGCCACTGCTGTACGGCCATTTAAAAGGACGGGGGGGGGCGAGTATTGCCGTGCAGCAGAAAAATTTTTTTGATAGGTGATTTCTCTTGTTCTCCTTATTTCACGGATGCTGCAAAAAGGGGGGGGGTTCGAACTTGGGGTCGTATTTAGTCAGTTCACGGACGCACTACTATAACCGACACTTGAAAGTGATAGTTTAATTCTGACGACCTCCCCCCCCTCCCTCGCTCGACGGCTCGGTTCGATGAGGAAGGACAGAGGGCTGGAGGGAGGGGGGTCGTACCAACTCCCAAAAAAGGGGGGTCGTAATATTTAGTATGTTAGTATGGAATTAGCGTGGGGCGTCGTAATTTTCAGAAAATGATCACAACGCGATGGCGTGCCCTGCTTCAAGCTTCGAAAGTGAGTTATTTTGAACAATTTCAAATTGTACTGGTTCTAATTTCTTTATATTTTTATGTCTTATTATTATGCTCTTTTCCTTGTATTTTGCCTTATTTCAGGCATTTATTCAAATGGCTTGCATTCTTTCAGATTCATTCAGAGCCAGTACAATTTAAAATTGTTCAAAATAACTCACCTTCCACTTTCGAAGCTTGAAGAGCTGAAAAAGTGGGAATTCGCAGCCGAATTCCATGGAAATCAGCTGATTCGCCGTCACCGAGCCGCAGCCGCTGTCGCGTCACAGTGCAGCGCGGCTCAGCCGCCCCGACAGTCCGCAATGATGAGGACTGTAACTTTTGTACCAATGTGATCTTTGAGCAGCTGAGGAAACGGTCCAATCTAGACTTTCTGACAATGAAAAGAAGGAAAAAAAACTACTAAGAACGTTCTCAAAAGGAAGGAACTATAGGGAATACCTAGAAGTCGTTGTGGTACTTGAGAAATGACAAACCTTCCTTCCTGTCCCGCATAAGAATAAACAATGAAGAACAACAGTGAAGATTCGATAAATCCTGTACACATTCTCTGTTCGCCACAGCCAAGGACAACAACTAAAGAAAGCTCTGATGATGTGGATGAATACGGCTACCTGGGCTCAAGCAACCACTCAAGCAAAACTACCTTCAGCGTGGCCAATTGGACATTCGGGAACAATCGCGCACGAAGGTAGGCAATGATCAGATTGAAATGACCGATGAGTAGGATTTCCACCCCTGTAAATCACTGCTTCAGAATATTCAGAAACCACTCAAAATAAGTGGAAACTGGAAACATAGGAAATGCAGAAGCCAGAAACAACGCAAAAAGTGAGCTCTAGGCTACATCAAAAGAGCACCACGAAAACAACCAAAAAACAGCACTTAAGCGGAAGAAACTCACTCTTATCATCGACTAGCATGTGAACTATAAATTTTGAATATCATGATTCTTGAAACAATTGAGTCTTCTTTTGTTTCCGTCATCCTACCAGGTTCTATAGACAAAGCAGATCCTAATAAGGAACTTCCCCAAATGCAATACCCCTCAACATCGTTGAAGCCAACTCACCGAGCTTTTCAACAAAATCAACTTCATTTCTGA
>MU931455.1:0-12020 GCA_036418165.1 Cooperia oncophora
AAAGAAAGAGAGAAAGAGCGATAGAAAAAAGGAAAAAAAATAAAAGGTGGAAAAAGAGGAGGTCTTAGCTCAGAGATAATCAATAACATGTGAAAGAGAGGCACTTCAGTATTTGTGGTACCCATTTGTATTTCGCGCACAGAATAGTTGGAAGAATAGCTGGAGGAGAAGGGGGAGGAGGTTGTACTGTACCAGGGAGGTCACTGGTACCAAGGAGTTCGTAATTGCTCTCAAAGGCGAATACGGTCTCCCTGGGAGGTAGGGTCGTATTGGCTCCGAGGAGAAATTTCCTCGAAGGGAAATACGACAGCCGCCCCTCCTTGCCGTCGTTGGAGAGCTACCATACATCGCTGAAATTATTGATGATTCGTGGCGACCTTCTCCTTCCCCCTCTGCCAGCTCGACGTCAGTTTTAAGGGGGAAAACCTTGGGGGAAAAACTGTGAAAAAAAGACGACAGGATGATGGGAAATCCTAGGAAGATGGTAAGTTGGTGATAGGCAAGATGGTCCTATTAGATGAAGAACTTTGAACTTTTTGTGGCTGGGGAGGGGGAGGAGGGAGATATTACTGGCACCGCTGACACCGCCACTTCTTACATCACGTTGCTGTGCCCTGTTTTATTTAGCTGATCAAGGTAGAGTACGGCAATTTCAGCAGGTTATGCGCCCACGATTACCCCTCATCGTTGCGACGGAAATAAACCGTTTAAAAAATTTTTTTGATTGATAATTGGTGCGCAAAGGGATCAGTCAAATGTGTCCTGGTTTAATGAAGTGGTCTAGTAGAATGTGAATGAATTATATGAAGTGGATGAGTATGGAATAATTGCTATGAAAGGGGTGATGGTGACGAGGATGGGTGGTGGCAATATAACTGCTTCCAGTCGGCTGGCTGCCCCCATTGTTCACTGCCGCCGCCTAAGGCTCTTCGACACCACTTGCATCGTCAGATGAAGCACACTTAGCCACATCGTCGAACACGTCATGGCTATGGTCATCGTGAGCAAAAGAATATGTCAAGCAGGAACGGCTGACGCGTGGGTGGGTGCGGGGAGAAATAGGGGTGTTTGGGAGTTTTTTTCCTCTGAACGGCAGGCTCGAAAAAGAGATTAGGTTCAAGTGGGTCGTGATTTTATGCTGTTTTCCACAGAATAGAGAGAAAGATTGCCAACGCATTCTCCTTTCGTTAAGAATTGCAGTGATACAGTCCTGTTCACTGCGACCGATGGGGCGTGTCAGGAGGGATGTGTTTGGCGCGGCGCGTGACCCGCTCTCTACCAAGTGTTGAACCGAGCAAGGCAAGACGGTATAGTCGGCTTCCACCTATTTTTGTCCCTTACCTGCTTCAACAACTGGTGGAGAACGAGTGTGCGGCCAAATCCGTTCCCACGTCCATCTCCCGCGTACAAGACGGCATTGAATGCCCAACGGCCAAGAACCAGTCAACCAAGCTTGAAATGATTGAAGGCTTGATTCTACCCGACAAAAGTCAATGCCAAGATCTGATCTGTAACACGCCAGGCGTACTGTTGCTTTGTCACTGCCACTCTTCACCGCTCTATAGGAACACCAAGGTAAAGAATGGGACTGTACACATAAGCAAGCATTTTAATGAGTGGCAGGCCTTTTCAATGTGCCACCAACCCCAACTAAACAAAAAAGAAGCAATGGTTCTACAGTATGGTTTTATTTCCCACAGTGAATGCTCCAGGATTTAGAGCGTGTCGAACTTCGATCATAACAGGGCAGAACCGATTCACCAAAGGCATCGGCCACGCTAGCCGCAAGGGCGGAGACAGGCCGAGCTGGCCTTTCCGATTGGTGTGGGCCATTTGCTTACAGTACTAGAAAAGAGAGGAGAACGTCAGAAACAGCTATTCGGACCTCAGCTAACCAGCCCTTCGAACTTGTCACGGCTGCGCCTATCGTTTAACCTACCGTTCAGACTCAGTAACGGTGCAACCTCGGCTGCTAGAAGTTAGAAGTGCAGCTAGAAGTTTATATAGATCATATCAAGGTAATCACCAAGCAAAAAAAATTAAGCTACTAGATTTGCCCCCCCCTTATTTACTTGTAGCGTTCTGGTCATCGTTCCGTATTCAACAATTGGGTACCAATACGATGGAAGTACATATTTCTGTATTTTCAGATTCCCATTGCTTTGGTCGAAGAATTCATCATTGTGACTATGTGCCTATTACAAAGGAAATCGCATGAAGGCGAGCAGAACCAATAGGAGCGCTTGAGAAAAGGGACCTCTTCTGTCTTGAAATGCTGTAGGTCCCGTGCCATTAGATTGCCCTAAGCAAGAAGTGTTGAAACGGTAAACGGAGGGGTCAGAAGGTTTTTAAGCTGTGAGTGGTACAGTACACTCATACGGAGTCGGAGTAAATCGAGTCCGCGTGAAAGCTTGGCAAAGAAACTGAAACTGGTGAGAAGAGGCGCCGCGCCAAACCCACCCCTCTCCCCGAAGTGTTCCATTTGTAACCCGTACCTGGAACTTTCCAGTGTCTCATTGAACTAGTCTGCACGTTTTCCGTGGCGATGCGCTAGAGCCTCTAAACGAAAAACTGTGCGTTCAATTAATGTTCTAGAATACAAAACAGTCAGAAGCCCCGTCACGGCTAGGAGCCGTCAAGAGGCACATTTAGGGAAAGCTGGAATGGCCTCGTAGGCCAGGTTTTGCACTAAGTGGCCTTGTGGACCTTCGCATTAAAGAAACATCAAAGAGTTGTGAAGCACGAGAAAGCGCTTTCTTCGTAGATTCCTTAATTGACGGCCTCAGCTGTGACTCTTTTAAAGGCAGTTGGCACAATAATTTGGTACTCGGCCAAATGCTAGCAGGGCGCTATATAGTGGGGAAAATGGCGAAAAAACGAAGTGAAACGGTCAAAAAACTGCGAAGAAAAGCCTTCATTCTTAATGACTCAAAAAAGCACCGTAATAACTTCGCGCATAGGAATCTTGCGCATAATCGCTACGCTGGGTACGGCTGTACCTATGCACTCAAATATCCATGCAGGTGAAAATGCAAAAATCCATGCAAATGAAGCAATATGAGCACCAGGTATGGTCGTCCATTTGTAGGCGGGCGGCGCAGTGGGCGTCCGGTCGGTATGTGGCCGCTTGGTAAGCCTTATATGGAAAGGCGCTACGCAGCTCCGGTCAGGGTCACAGCATTCCGTTCTGCCAGGCGTGTCAGTCCGTCTAGTCTTGAGGATTTACGTGCAAACTGCCTTTGAATGGAAACTAGAAAAGTGGACGTACTCATACGCGAATCGAAAATGGTGCGGTCTAATGGCGCGAAGAGGGAGACCCGTATTATTCAGGTCGCTACCCAGTAATATTCCACCTTAGAAAAAGTAAGCGAAGGACATGTAAAGAAAGTGAAAACTATTCAATGGCACTGAAAGGGTGCCTTCGTCTTATACAGCTTTCTACCCTATGATTTTCCACCTCAGACAACCTTTTACGTTCTACTCACAGCCGGTTCCAGTGTTGCTGCTGCATTTTTAGAACGTTTTGTAAGGGAAACAAGACGAATGGCTACCTTTGGAAGGTCTGTTGCTTGAGCACAATTGAAATACTACCAAGAATACGTCACAACTCGAATAAAGGAGGTCGTATTTAGCCGCAGGGAGAGGGCGATACATGCTGTTACTATATTATTTCACGCTAGATACATGCAGTCACTTTCGCTGCAAACAGTAGGGGGATGGGTTTGGTCATCCTCCACCAATTATTGAGGCGGGCAAGCACCGAAAATTGGTGAAAAACGGGATGGCGCCGCGCCAAACCATGCCCACCCCCTGCCACGCCTGAGCGTCTGCGGCGAATACAGCTCTATGTGCTCCCCACACTTTTGACAGCGAACTTTTTGGAAAACAGGACGAGATAAAGTGCTGGTCCATGCGAACGATTGGGGCGTTTAACGCGGTTGGGAACGCAGCCAGGGTGGCCTTGTTCCAACAGTAAAGTCATCCTGAGTCTGCTACAGTACGTGAAAACCTGCTTCGGCCGCGCTTCAAGCTGCGCCGCTGCCCTGCGCTCGATCGTTTTTGGGGATAACGAACGGGGAAGGGGGTCATATTGAGACCGTCTTTCTGCGAATCCCTGTGATAGCCGGTTGCGTAGCGTAAGCCGAAACAGTAAAGAAAGTAAAGCATCACATTTTAATGTCATTATCAGCAGTACCGATGGTAACATCAGCAAACTGAAGCTCATAACGAATCTTAAGAGAACCATCTGTGACTGGAAGACTTCGAAGAATTGGAGAACTAATAATCAGTGGGGCTTTATTCGAAACTATTACTACTGAGAAGCAGAGTGGACCGGCGACTCGTTTCGACTCGTTTCGATCGCAGAAACGTCGATGAATCTCCAGAGTAAAGATTGGAACTTCGTTGAAGAAAACGACGCCAAAACCTCAGCGTAATATTATTAGATCTGCGACGAACGAACGTCTTCCAGAACAACAGGCTTATTCAATTAGAATTCGCAGTTCTTCTGATAAAAATTAGCAAGCACAGTGTTCTTTGCGGAATCTCATTTCGTGCCTTCTCAGCTTTTAGGCACATTCCACGATAGCAACATGTGCAAGGCTGTAGATGAGAGGTGATTAATTCATCCCTCATAATCAGCCACGGTCCTTGCATGGGCGAGGTGAAGTCGCGCGCCACAGTAGCGTGAATGCTTTCCCCACTGAACTGAAGTGGGACAGAACGGTGCTGTAGCTGGGTAATGCGTGCCCGTATATCGTCTCCATACGTCGCCGCGTCTTTGCTCAAGGCTGCGTCGTGTGCCAGGCTTCCCGCAACGAAAACACGTATTCAGCAAGTAGAGGGACAACAGGAGAGAGCGTGCAGGCATGCGGGCCCGTTTCTGGAAGGCGACCTGCTGGTCATGCGGGAGGCCGAGACGAGTATTTGGGTAGGGCACCGGTAGTTATCGCTCCCTTCCAGTCCTGGTCTCGCGCGCATTTCGGTTGAGGAAGTGGCACGCTACTGACGCTGCGGACCCACTCTCCTCACCCACGTCAAGGATCAGGATCTTACTTAGGTGAATTGTTACATTTGTTTTCGAGATAAGTTCTCCTTTTTGCATGTTTTTGGCTAGAGACGCTTCTTGGACACAAGATGTGCTCAGTCGAGTGATCAAACGAGGAGGCGCGAAACGTGATGCGAAACCGAGATTTCTCACGGCTACGAGGAGTTGTTCTCAATACGACCCCATTTTGAATACACTCCCTATCGCGGAAGCGGGGAGGGCGTGGCTGCGTACGTCACTAGGAGACTTTGATGGAGTATTGCCGACTGGGGGCAACTACAGTCGTTGTCAGCACGAAAAGGATGGGCCACGCTGTCTCAAGCGAAATGCCCGCCAAATGAGCTACGTAGTCACGCCAGTGTATTACGTTTCGAATTCCTGAGATCGGGTAGGCGTGACCGCATTTTTCAACTTAACCTGAAGGTGTCTATGCTTCTGGTGAGATATTTTCATCTTGACACAATTGTTGTCGTGTCTCTGTCCAGCACAGAACAAGGTGACACCTGTCCCAGACTGGAACAAGTAACCAGTTCCGTGCTATGTTGAAATGCCACGCCTACTCTGGCTCAGGGATAAGGAGTGTACGCTCACGCAAAAGAATAACTCGAGCAAAATGGATAGCGGAACAGTAAGCGTTACTTGGCTGGGTCGGATGTGAGCCCATCGTTAGGTATCGACATTCTCCGAAAGTATTTCTGTCTTCGAAACACTGTATAAATGAGTATCCTCTCCTGAAAGAAAAGTCTCACGTTCACTGACCGTCAAGTTGTGCTAGTCGCAGCGATTGAGGATGTGATGGACAGGCACCACTGGAGAGACGAACACGATCAAACGCGATCCATGGAGCAGTTGTTTTCCAGGTAACTTCGAAAAATATCTGGAATCAGATGATTCTTCTCGGGTTCTTATCAAGGCATCAATTCAAGTGGTACCAATAGTCATGGGTCATCCGATTTTAGTTCCTTCTAAGAAAAACCGTTTCAGTTTTAGCCTCTCGTGACCTTTCTCAAGGCGTATTCCATGCCGGCCATGTGGGTGGAGTCAGCCCCAGCCTTACTCAGAAACCTGATTTAAACATCTTGGAAAAATGACCACATATAGTACCCCTCCGACGGACATATTCTCTCGCAGGCAATCTCCAGGAACTACACAAGTTGAACAGACCTGATGGATGTGTGACTAAAAACGCTGGGGTGCTGAACTCGGGAAGAATACTATTGAAGACACCTAGAATACGAGCTAGGACGTGGTTGACCCCCATGCCCCCCTCCCCCCCCCCCATCTGCCCCCCATGAATAACCCAGGCTCAAGAGGGCCACTTTTCTGCGTTCAATGAAACCTCTCTCAGGATCCCTCCGAGGATAAATACAGTATTGTTCACTATGGTGTGCCAGGGGGGGGGGGGGGTGATTGACGCTGGTCCGTTCCCCACCAAGTGTTGCGGCTATCTCGCTTCAAGAGGTGGAAAAGTGGCTGACAACCCCCCCCCCCCCAAGTCGATCTCATGACACGCCTCAGAAGTGGTAGAGAATTCCAGTATAGTCGTTTTCTTGTTCTAATGGCGGTAACGGCGTCGAGTGCTCAAAAATTAAAATGGCATGCTCCGCGTTGGTCATGAGGGCGGGTATAACACTATCAGTGGGATGCTCCTTCAAGACGGCGAAGAGAAAAGGCTTGCTAGTGGTGACAAACATCAAAATAATATCAGGCCTAGCCCCGCCTATATGATTAGCGTGGACTGCACATTTGAATGACGAAATTCTCATCATACTGAGAGTGAGATGCTGGACACTGTCCCTACCAGGTGTTATTCATTAGATCCACGTTGCGGGGACGAGCACAAACCAGCTAGCATTCAATGGCCACTCCATTCGGTATTCTGAGGGAGTCCATGTCAAAACAATTAGGTCCTGGCACCTGACCTCACCTTTGAAGCTCTTTCACGGTGCACATAATGAGTAAACTTTAGCTTTAGAAACTCGTTGGAACGCTGGTCAAAGTTACAATCAGTACTATTGTCAATACCTTGAATGGTCCTTTCTGAGCTGGCAGTGGAATCGTTATTTCTTTCCATTTTTGTGAAGGCAGTTTAGCGACGGATATACGCAGAAGTTGTTTTTTCGTTGTCCTTTTTTCGTCGCGAAGTTCGATATAGAGATGACCTATAAAGAATCCATAAGAGGTTGTCTCTGGAAGTATGAATAGCCCAAGAACGAGAGCCAGTCGCTGATATAAACTTACTCAGTTTGATCAATTAAGTGGAAATATTATTATTGTAACCACTGCGATCAAACGAAGGATAAATGCGATTCCTTGCTAATTTGACATGAAAATGCTAGTCAGCGAGCTGGAAATGTGAGCGGGTCGGTTACTTTCTGCGTATCGCCGCACCAAGGGTGGGGACGGGGGGGGGGCAGATCTTTACCTCGATCACCCATCTATTCTGTCATTCCCATAGGCGCCTTATACTTCATTACATCTCGCGATTTGACCGCGCATTTCAAGAAATTTCGCATCCGCCAAAGTAGTAAAGCCGCTAGAGCAAGGTGAAGCAACAAATTACTAGAGCAGCATCTCCCACCGGCATATCTGCCTCGCGTAATTATGAGAATTTGAAGCAGCAAGAGGGGTAGTTCACAACTATTCTGTTTCTAGTCTCTTAGATCCGTATGATATCTTACTATGATTGGGAAAAACGAATATAAGAGTGAGACAATGGAGTTCACTAACTACTTCACGCAGTCCCAGGCCCACAAATCCCAGATCAGCTCCTACCCAGACCACTTTGGCCCCTCTACCTCGTGCCCGGACCATGTAGGCCATCCACCTTCTGCGGCCGGTGAATTCGCTTAGGAATCGTCTGAGAGGACGAAAACGCACTTTTGTACATCGGCTGACCCTCGCAAGTCATTGCCTAGACATTCAATGATCGCATTCAATGAACCGCTGCACACATTGTCTCTGAACTGTGGAGGGCGTGGTCCTGTACTTTATTTGAACATGCCGTAGAATGTATTTTTGATGTGACATTTTTTGAGACAGCTTCCACCATGTCTTGTGTGCTAGACAGAAATATTATTACAACTGTCCCCCAACGAAAACATTCCACTAGAAGCGCAGCCGCCGTCAGGTTCAAATGAAGTACACAGCAATGCTCTCTCCATCTCTGACATATTGAATCTGAAGTGCGTGGCGCATCCGAAAAATGGATTGGTCAGAGGCAAAGGGTTGTTTCATCCTCCAAATGCAGCTGATGACAAGCACCGAATTTTTCCCCTTAGATTGAGAATTTCTGACATCTGCTCAACTTTTCTAGTCCTTTCGTATTCATCGAGAAATAGCATAAAAAATTCAGAAGCACTATCGATGGACTCTTCAGAACCTGAATCAAATGAAGGCAGTGTTGGATTCCTCCAAAAATATCCACGGATCAGCTTAGTTGGGTCAACAGCGTCAAAAGGCGCCGCTTCATGGGCAATCAAATTCTTTCACTAACAGCCCCATTATTATTATGACAGGTGTAAACTACCGGTTGACAGTCGCGCATCCATGGTGACGGTGCGAGATGAAAACAAATACGGAAGATGAGCAATAAAAAGACAATTTTTTTCTTGTGTTTAAAGCGAAAATAGGACACTTATTAAATTCTGATTGGACTTCAACATCAAATTTCAACAACACATCTACCCATACACAAAACCCCACGCCTTCTGTACGGAACGCCAATCGAGAATTCGCCACGCCGACCGTATGCGTCTCTAGTCGCGATGTCATTCTCCGCCACTGATAACCACCCTGTGAGCTTCGGTAATACGAGGTTAGCTCAGGTGACCCCTTATATTCCAATCTTCATCAGGAACTCAACGCCCCCCATTCCAAGTTAAAGGCGAGACTTTTTCCAACGTCCATCAGTGCATGACGCACCCATCCTGGTAGCAGAAACCCCTTTACAAGATGGTACATGCACGACATAGGCATAATTCCCTCGAGTTGCTCGTATGTGACCTCAGGTTTACATTCATCCGGCGTCCATGAAAGACAATATCAGTCTTCCCATTCCAAAATTACGGCTCATGCCATCAACCCGCCCTTGCGATCGGTGAATGATATCCTAAACCGTACGACTATGTCGGAGTTGCGACTCAATGAGTCTTAATTCAGGGAGTCGTCCCATTAGTACTTAGTAGACCGATTACAGATTTCAGGTTTTGGAGATAGACTGAATTCCATACGGCCCTTCATCAAGTGACTTCATATTTTGGTGTACATGAAGGTGATGGGCGAGAGCCAGCTCCTGCTTATCGAGGAACATCTTGGGTATCTTCCGCCCTGGTACTCGTATCCACGTCTTCTGTCTGGGCTGCGAAAACTTTACTGATATGTGACTCGGCCAAAGAGTCATTTTTTATTGCCCCCCCGTATTATCCCAGGGCCAAGGGTCTCGCATGGTCCATTTACCGTTATGGACGACCCCTGTTGTAAGTTGAAAACAATGAAGAAATGAAACGCGGGGATGTACTCTTGTGAGCCGATCCGCAGCTTGTCAGATGCTTTTTAAAAAATGTACGACTACCCACCTCAATTATTATCGCCCAGCAATTCATCAAGAAGCAGCATTCTCTTTGCTTGATTTGGAAATTTTTCAGTTTGATAGCAGCAACACGCTACATAGAATGTCAAGTTGGGGACAAAAGTTAGATGCTGGACAGAACTCGGACCTGCACCTCCCACTGAGTGCCAACGCGCTATCCACTGCTCCAGCAGGCCGCTCTTATCCACTCAATTTAATGGCTTTTGTTCCACTGAGCTTAGAGGGTAGGAGTAGCCCCTACTATAACTCTCAATCGGGAGCTACTGCGTTGAACAGCCGTTATCATACGCTGTTCGCTTGAGGAGGAGGGGCATTCTGATTGTCAGCTGTATTCCTTTTATTGCTAGAAGCAGCTCATACTACCGTATAGCTTGACTAGGAAACGCATGTCTCCACTAAATGACTCGGCAGTGATATGTATGTGGGAACTTGCAAAATACCCTCTCCAAAAAATCACACTGTTCTGACTCTGTTCTGTTCTCATTTTCCAAAGAGAGAACGCTAGGTAGCCCAGGCAGATATCGGATAAGAGATAAAACAGGAAGTTCCAGCCCGGAGCTAGAGGCTGCGAGGCTTATTCTTCATAAAGTTTCGCGTCAAGGTGTGGCCGTGTTACTCGAAAATAATATTAAGCGCTAACTCGCTAAAGACGCGCAAAAAAATGAAAATAAAGACAAGACTGCAGTCCAAGGATTCCTGGACATCGAATGGTGGTATTTGGGCGCCCGAAGAGAGGGCAGAATCTGATCGCAAAGGTCAGCCAGTGTACAAAATCTTCCGACAGTCCATTACTGTCTTTGGAAGGAACATAGACTGCGTACACATGCCTATTTACAAATCGGGGTAGGAAAACTTCCTGGGAAACCAGAGAACTTGCTGGCTTTTCCTTTGATTTAAGTTTTGCTCACAGAGTTTTATTTCACCGGGAAAGATTTATACTGGTCTAATGTTTTGTTCAGTAAGGCCGAGTCATCACACCGTCACGCCTCATTAGCTACTCTTTCAAACTCCTAGCTCGCACTCTCGTTATCAACAGAATTGTTGACTATTCTGCGACTTCTCCCTCAGCTCCGACGAACCTCCCCCGCCCTGAGCCAATACGACCCTTGTTGAGATCTCCTTAGCGGAAGGGCGCTACTACATATTTGACTCGGCATGACATCTGGCAGAGTTGCAAACCTGACAATGCTCTTGGTGGGACTTATGATCTCCTCTGCAGAGCTACTTATACTGTGGTTCGCTGCGGACGGTTGGGCGTGTCAGGCAGTATGAGTGTGCACCGCCGTCAAAGCCGTTCTCTGCCTTCTTGTTGAAGCGCGCATGCGACAAAAAGTGGTAGAAAACGAGTAATACGAACGATATGATACAGTCATATCACTTGCTCGCTTTAACAACTGGTGGAGAACGGGTTTGGCACCGCGCCAAACTCATCCCGCCTGACACGCCCAACCGTCCGCAGCGAACTACACTATATTCAAAGAGTTGTAGCTTCATCAGTGCCTCACCATTCGGAACCTCGGTTACCGCGTGATACCTCGCGAAGTTTATGTATCGTTTAGTAAGTCGCCTGGAGACATTGATGATCTGGAGGCAGTATCATCTACGCGTGTACCTTTTAGCTAGGGCTCTATGGAAAGAAAATAGGTAAAGTTTCTCCCCAGAATTCCATTCATGCATGGTCAGTTGATCTTTTCTGCTTAAACGATGCAGATTCAGTAAATAGCATTTACGCTGGAAAACTGGTCAGCTCCCGTGATTACAAGATTTGTCGTCCTAACGTTGCACTTGTGCAACGGCAAGTCACACAACTGCCTTCCCTTCTAAGGCAGAACTTTCGCATATTTTTTCACTTGCCGAGTCCAAACCTGATCGAATGAACCGAGAAAGTTACCGACCGTCGGTTGATGGCTTTAGGTAGTAGTTGAATTGCAGGCAAAGCGATGCACTTGTCTGCATGTTGAACATCGGCGAATAAAGTGACGCGAAGTGATAGCTGGATGGTTCCGTCTCCATAGTCAGATACTGGCTGCCTGAAAGAGCTATGGTTTAATGACGCTTTTCAGTGAGGAACAGTAAACCAGTCGATACCAATGGAAAGTTTGGGGTAACTACTCGAGAACTCGCGCTATTTCTAGGCTCTAAATTTTGATATTATGTGATGTAGAAACTTTAATGGAATACTTAGCTGCCTTCCCTCCAACCAGTGCTTAGGCTTATTGTTAGTGGAAACTACGTCTTTCCTGCGGGACTACCTCTCGACGACCATGGGTATCTACGTTCTAAGCCTTTTTTGAGAAGAGATACAGAGGTGTTCGAGGGCCTGGTGGTAGCGAAGTCGGATTTGGAAGCCAAAGCGTCACACATCGGGGAAGAGACTTCCTT
>MU931456.1:0-27320 GCA_036418165.1 Cooperia oncophora
TACTATAGACTAAAAAGGGTAAAGGGCTGAGTCTTAGACGTTGGGCAATTCCTTTTTGGGATCCGACACGCATTCTATCCGCAATCAGATTCGCACTGCCGCCTTGACTGCCATTTGGTCTATGCAGTGACTGTCGGGAGGCTGTCGGCGTTTAAGCCGTATTTGGGAGCGGTTGGTTCCGAAAGGGTAAAGTCTCGGAAAACTCGGGTTGCGATCGAGGACTTGAGCTGGGACCGTGGGAATGGTAACTGGGGTAATCACCATTACGCCACCTCTTCAGTCTATGGGAGCGACTGATGGGAAATTAGAAAGGGCTACCGTTGATCAAGGTCCATCTTTTGTTGGATTGAAATCTTATTTCAGCGCCTGGAACCCTGACAATCCCGAGCAATTGTTCTCATTTTGATACGGCCCTGGCACGATATGGCGCCACGGATGCACTGAAGTACAATCTCTCTTTCTAGGAAAATGTTAGTCATTAATATTGACAGAGCTTCCCTAAGAAACAATTAAAATTCAGTGTCTGACCTCGTCAGCTTCTGTCAGAGTGGTTAAGTGGCTTAGGGAAAACAATGGGCCAAATTTCAGAAGAGCCCGAAACTTTCAGCGGATCATATACTCAGTGACAACGAACTATTGAATCGGGAGTGCAGAACAGCCATCTCTTCATCTTAAGAACGAGGTGAGGGCCTTTCTGAGCCTCAGATATAAGCACATTCCATGAACTTCAGTCAGTGAGCCCTCTACTTGCCCTAAGCCAGTTGCCCCTAGCCCCCCACCATCTAGCCATCTAGCTAGAGTGATGCGGAAGCGGAAATGATCTCACAACAGCTTATATTATCCGCTGAGGTCAATGGCCGACCGATGTCTTCTGTGTGATTAAGGCCCTTGAATGGCGCGTTCATTCAAGAGCCAGGTAGAGTGACCTTTGGTGTGTATTCAGTATGGCGCGGGGTTATATTAGTTTTTCTGGTGCGAGCTGATTGTTTATTCATCGATCAATCGCCACTGCTCACAGCTGCCATGGTTTTTCAAAAGTTCCTATTTAGAATGAATGAAATGGGTAGATAAGTCCTCGAGGCAAATTGTTGTACCTTATATTTTGAGAGTGAAAACTACTGCTATGTCAAGATCCATGTAAAGCAATGTTCCGATTGGCCCCAGCAAAGATATGTAACAACCATGAGAAACTCGGAAAAATTTTTTCCAAAAGTTCAGAGGAATATGAGGAGCAGTTTGGCTGGTGGTGGCGGCACTCTGCATGTTCACCAAGTCCCATGATCGGTTCGAGCCATCAAGTAGAGAAGTGAAGTTTTATGAAGCGCTGATGTAATACCGGTCTAAGTCTTGAAGGTTTGTCCCTGCAGAAACCGCATACATTTGTCATTTATGTATGCGGTTTCTGGAGGGCATGGGACCTCAACAGAACTCGAACTCTTGCCTCACCAGCGTGCCGAAGCAGGCCTACACGTTCAGCTGGCAGCGGCGGCGTGTCGACTCTATCTCCTAAGTCAAGTGGTACCGCAACGCCGTAACGCCCCAGACCTGTTCCTTTTTTGAGATCTATATGAGATGGCCTCGCAAATAACGCCGCTCACGCGAGCAGCATTTGCACGAGAACCTGGCTGATTTGGTGTGGGATGCTGTTCATTTTAAGTCGTCTGGCTAGCTTGTGCGTTTCACCGAAAAATGGATCACTCGACCTGCACCCGTTGAGCCAGCCCAACTCCCTCGCAACGGCCTATCTGCCTTGGGAGGAGCTACCCTACAATTCTGCGTCAGCGCTAGGGTAGGTAGCAATTTCAAGAGCGAGAGAGCCCTGTGCTGAGTGAGTAACTTATCATTTGTGAGAAGTTGGAACGTGTGGACTACCAACCCAGGAGCTCTACCTCTGAGGTTGTTGTACAGGCTAGTGAGTGCAGGTGCAAAACGTAACACTAACCCCTACCGATGCATCGATCTCCGTCGCGACTAGCCGACATACCAACAAAAATCTCAGAGCTTACCACAACCCTTTTTAGGCTTTTTGAATTTTGAGATGGAATTTATGGGATAATAGACTAGTGTGGGTCGTCATTATGATCTTTGTAGTAATGGCATTAAAATGCCAGTTCGATGAGCTCATAAGCGCCAAGAAGAAACCAATCAATGCTTAATAATTGCAAGGTTTCGCCTCTCGTTATTCTCAAGGAATCTCCAGAGTGGACTTGATTGATTTCGCATTTTCGTCCATTTTGAATATTCCAGAATCTTTCCAAAAATAGCCTGTGAGCCAAACGATAGCCACCAAAGCTCCATATCCAGTTTAGTTTGGCTTGCTTTTTTCGTTAATTGTTTACCCGTAGTTTCCTTCTTGTAGTTCACAGCGATATTTGAGGCTTTCTTCTAAAGCGCGGTCGAGGGACGAGAAAAAGGTCATCTTAGCCGAAAGGTTGACCGTGAGAAATTGGCCAAGGAGACAGGGCCCGTTCGTGAGTTTTAATAATGAGTTCCCCAGTATTTGGACACAACTTTCCAATGAAAAACAGTACTGCCAGCGGTTGCCCTGGGTCAATAGTGGACATGGTACTTGGCGCTGGCACAGAGCTAATAGATATTTCAGCCCTTATTTGAACCCTATAGAAGGTCGTGAGCTATAATAAAAGTCCCTCTCGCTAAGCACGCCGGACTGGTTAGGGGAGCTGGTTGGCGCGGCGCCAGACCATGTCCACCAATTATTGAAGGTGGCACGTGACAGTCGATGAGGAATGGTTTGGCACCCTGCCAAACCATTCTTCATCTGTTCCTGCCGGCCCCGAGTTCGTTACTCACTCGTCATTTCCAGAACATCTCCTGTCGCGGCTTTCATTTAGGAGGGTCTTTTCTCGATGGCTTCTTTCTATTTATTTTAGGGGCTGCTTATCCTCTTGAGCTTTGAAGCTTTTTGCTCTCCTTAACGAATGACCTTTGACCTTCTCGGTTACGTGCCCATACCACGCCCTGTCCCCTGTCTAGCCGCGCCCAGCATCTGGAGCCGTCTAGGATTTTTCTCATTAAGCTCATTTGAGCGTTCCAGAACCTCCACTCCAAAAATCCAAAAGGTGAGTTTGGACTGGATGGCCGCGTCTAAAGTTTTAGCCTGACTGATGAATCCATTACGTCAGCGAAAGCCGAATTTGAATTTATCTAGGGCTAGGGTTCAGCTTTCCACTCAGTTCATAGAGTCCACTGCGTCTATTCCAGATTTTTAGGGTTCGCGCCCGTTACAAATTTAGCTGGAATCAAGCACTAGCGGACAGGATTTGATTGCGTCACAAATCTTTTTTGGCTGCATCACAAGTAGACAAGTTGATCTGGGAGGTTTTTGCTATTCTAGAATTTTGTGCCAATGCCTCCCCCTCCCCATAAGAAACTCTACAATTTGTACCTACGTGCGCTCAGGTTTCCCGACTACAATCGTCTGAGCTATCGGGGCTTAAAGTCCCCTATGCAACCACTGCATGTTGCAGTTGATGGTGTATTTGAGGGGGGCCGTTAGCTTGGGCGCAAATATTTGCGCAGCGGCACCACGCATCGCGCCACAGCCGCCGCCGTCGGTTCGCAGTCGGTGGTTTCGGTGCTCGGCGCGGTCATCGCGGCTTTCATCCATCCATTCCATCACAGGCCACTTCCACAGCTCCGCAGTGTTTACTTCTCGGATCCTGGATCAGATCCCTTCCGGTAGGCGGTCAAGACAATCATAAATTGCGCTCCGCCGCTCGAAGCATAGTCTCTCGAGGCGCGACGTCGTACACGACGCATACCTGAGCGGCAAATCACGATTGTCTTGTCACATATCCATTCCTTCCTAACCCACCTCTTGTGTGGTTCCCATTAGCTTTTTGCTTCTAAGGCGACGATCCATCGGTCCTTAGGCGTGGATCGAAAGAAGGGTTTGGCTCAACCAAGACAACAACAATCTCATTCACATCTCAAGTAATGACTCTATAATGGTTGATGATAGCTCCCTCAGCACTTAGACTCCCCCTAAAATTGGGTACCCATTCGATTTATGGCATTGAGTGGATAGGGAATAAGCTTAGTGCTTATGCAATTACTCGAGACCGTCTGATATGCTCTCTTACTCTCATTTTTCCTCGGGTCCATATTCTGTAGGTCCTTTTTCTTTCCACTTCGCGTGGTGCTTATAATACCTTTACGACTACCTGGAGAGTTGGCTTGGCAGGGAGGCAGAGTTTCCTGCCAATCCGCGCCACTGAAGATATAAAGGACAGAGAGGTCAGCCCGCTTCGGGAAACGCCACACAGTTTAAGTCCACGTAGAATGGTACCGCCCTTGAATTCTACTTTGTCTGTGCATAGATGAATTGGCTAGGGAGGTGCATACGCTCAGTCTGCTACCAACCTGCCGATCCGGTGCTCATTTAAGACTCAGTTCGGCTGTGAGAATCTGATGTACCATGTAGTCATTGCTTTAACCCAAAACGAAGGCATGGCGCATCCCCTAAATGTGGTAAGTACCGTGGGAGAGCAGCCGTTCCATGAGAATTTGCTCCTTTCGGAGAAGAGTGTGGTCAGGAGGAGTATAAAATCATTAATATCACTATCGTACGCCTAGCCCATCGACCCGACTCCGTCCATTAGTGGGAGAAGAGGGTGGAAGCCGTGGTATTCTGCCTCAGTGTTCCTACTGTTTCGATGTCTCGCTTCAGCTAACTATTTCGTCAGTCCAAATCCGCTCCGCACTGATCGCGTTGGAAGTAGCCATTAATGCACCCTACTTCTAAGATAGTGAAGAGGAGCGAAGCACCGGTGTGGGGAGGAAACGGCTGCGCCCGACTGCGCCCGCACCACCAGCCAGTGTGCCTTTAGGTTCGCTTCCCATATTCCGACAACATTGGTTCAGTTTCACAAGAATGACTGCTCTCGCAAGTGCCGGCTGCTGCTCAAGCTTATTTTTGTTGCCAGAAGCTGACTTTCGTCCTTTGCCTGATGCTCGTCAGCTAAAAGCTTTTATCCTGACAATTGGCTTGTACGCCCCATTTTCCTTCACTTCAAAAGTCATGTAAATCACTTTGATGCTTCAACATGTAAAGCTGAATAAAGACGACATCCGGGGCCGGAAATTAGCCCCGATGAACGCCGTTTGTCTGATGGAAAAAGGCGAATCCCCTTGGTAATTAATCAAACGCCCTTTCCAAATTAGGGAAGTGCAACATCAATTTTTCTATGGCCTTTCGATTATTCTAACGTTTTATCTTTCACTTCGTTCTTAAGCGAGAAGTACCAAAATTGTTCCTTCACACGCTTTCATCGACAATCAGTTCGCTATAGGAAAGGGACGACCAGGGCACATCATTAGTTGAGGATTTTGTTGGGAACCACAAACAGTTATGTTTCTTAATCCTATGTCATACCGTACTTGAAAAGAGAATTGAATTCTTGTAAAGTATAACAATAAGTAAGTAATCAGACTAGAATGGATTGATTTAATGAGGTGTCACATATTGTAAAATATTGACATGGCAAATAAATAAATAGCAATAGCTAAACAGCGCTCCGAAAACCGAAATTCACAGTCCCAGAAAGACCGCAAACCCGCCGTTCCCCCGAGTCTGGCTGCAGGAGACATGTGGCTTGACGGTTTTACTCCTGCCCACGGTTAAACGCTCACAGTACTGATCATAGTCAAGACACATCCCTTTCTGCCCCCAAAACGTCTTTCCCATGTGCTATCTCTTGCACAAGGACTTTTCCCCAACAGCTTATTCGCCTGCTTGGGACATTCACCAATCAATGCTGGCAGATCATAGCCAATCAATCGCAGGCTTAGCACCCTGAGTAGGACCTGCCAGCCATCAACCACCACACAAATGCCCCTTCTTCCTTCCCAAATTATTTCATTCCTCCTTTTTTCGTTCATTCTTTTTCGATGTGTATGTTATATAGAATCTTGAGGTTTAGGGAGTCGGGAGGAAATCCGATACTCTTTACACACGCATACTCCGCACACTCTTTGAAGCGAAACTATCCGGTTAGCCTTCGTGCAACCGCGACGATAAAGAAGAAGCCAGCCGACTTCATCTTTCCTATGGCTTCACTATAGCTTTCTCAAACTTTGTGTGAACTTTGAGTCAAGAAAAATTCTCTGTTTCTGGAGGGAAGGGATGGCTTTCATACGTGAAAGGGACGGTCTGGGAAGGAACTCTTTCCCTCAGCTTACAACTCGCAACACCGATATGACTTGGAAACATTTGTCCATGTGCTGGGTTTCAGAGTTGGATCTAGGTGCGGGATTTGCCACTACGGTAGAGCATCGTTGTGTGAAACCCATGGGGGTCATACTTGACCGCTCGGGAGAAGGGTCGTATTTGCTCGTTGCTGGGAGAGGGAGGGGGAGGGGGTCGTATGTGGCTTTGAAAGAAATTTGCCGCGTTGGGAAAAATCTTTCCCGGTTGTTGACTTTTCGTGATTTTTCCTGTTTCTCGTGTACTGTGTACCTCCTCCGCTTGACAGCAATTTTAGGGGAAATGTGGAGAAAATTTTCGGAAAACTCCGGAAAAAAAACTGGTAGCAAGTTGGAAACCTAAGAAATGTTTCCGGACAAATTTTTGAGTGGAAAAGTGGAAAAAGTTGGAAATTGGTTGGTAGGTTTCCGAGGGAACGGGAAGGGAGATCGCCCTGACACCATCATTTCACACATTACGACACTGTACCCTATGAGCGGCCATGCGCCCGATTCCGGAAAAGTTGACGCAACTTATCGCGAACACTTCGAATCAATTAGTTCCTGGTGCGAGTGTCGCGCACGTGAAGTTATTTGCAACCCGACTTCGTCGTGTCAACGCAAGTGAATGCAAGGTCCTCCACCCCACTCCCATCAGCGTGGCAATTGAAAGTAGCAGAGATCAGTCACCGATCAAGCGTTATCGCATCACTAATTTCCATTTTAACGATCAGATCATAGCACGTGGAAGTGGGGGTGGACTTTCCGACTTCCCGTCATGGGAACATTCCCGGAAAATCGATAAGTGACTTCATCGTATGATACCCCCCAAATGCCATTTATCCAAGCCACTCAAGGCTCCCTTTCCGATTTCTTTTGATTTTTCTCTGGCTTTTCTAATCTTTTTCTCCTGGTTTTTGCTGCATGAATCTCACACACCATTGACGGAAGCATCCAGACCCATCAGGTCTTGTCTGAGAGTGATTTTCAGTATAGGAGAACCTTTCAAATCATTAAATATCGTGCTTATGCCTCAACCGGTCTCGCTGTTTGTTTTTGCAACCGGTTCCATAGTTTTCCTTCATGAGCCCGCCATTGAACTAAGCCAAGGGTTGCAATAGGTTGCAATAACTCTGAACCTTAAGCCCTCAAAGAGCTAAGTTTCTGTAGTGCCAACGGATCGTCAGCGCCAACGTTGCAAGAACTAACAGCTGCCGTCACTCGTCTCATGTTTCCGTCCAACGACAGCAACTGCACCAATGTATACGTGCTAGGTACGTGCACGACTTCTCTGACAGTTGAACTCTTTGGAGTGACCCTGTGCATTCCGCGGGTCTTCCCGGCAGGTGGAGTCCAACATGGACTGCTTGCGCCCATGATGGCAATGAAGCTGGGCGGACGCAGCCACCCACCCGTGGGCCATCTGTGGAATGCGTCATGTGTGCTCCCGAAGCGTCCATTATGAGGCCATCACACAATTAGGTTTCACTACGGCGTACTTAGCCCCCGGCGTCTGTCCTCGATTTCGCTGGGCCCGTCCCTCGCTCGTCTGCCATAAACAAGCCGTGCTTTTCTGGCCAAGACTCTTCCTCTCTTGAGGAATTCTCATTAGGAGCACGAGTACGTGGTCTCTAACGAACTAGCCTTGGCCAGTATATTACGCGTGGTCATGCCCTGGGCTGATTATGTTCTCTCGATGTCTGTTTAGTTTACAAGCCTCATTATCCATTGGTGAATTGGGGTTGTCTTCAAATTACTTCTTGGACTGATGGGAAAGGAAGTAGCGGAGAAGTTGGTAGGGCTCGCCTATCATTTGACGACTGTCCCTTTAGCAACCTTCCCAGAGAATCCTATTCGTGCAATCTTCATTATCGCTGACCCCACCGTGGCTAGGTAACCGGATTTGGTAACTGGGATTACGTAATAACCTCGAATGACCATACTTCTCTCCCCGCTAAGGATGTGAAGGATCGTCTGTCTCCGGCTTCTAGCAACTCCTTTTGCCTCACCAATAATCCCAGGCTATGTTGGTTTCAACCCTTCTTGGAGTCACTAGTGACGAAAAAAAGCGAGGGAATGAGACCAAGTATTGGGTTGCTTTGACATGAACGGGAACCGAACTGGCGGCCAAACATTTAAGGGATCGCAAGGAAACAAGCTGCCATTTCCTTACTTAATTCGAAGGGGGCAATTCGGTCACATCAATCCTTCCTCTGTTTTGACGTCAAACTCAGTGTTTCTTCATAGAGAATTACTACTAATTGCTATAATTAAGCGCTGGACACTGTAGTTAAGATACGCAGCAGTCACAGCCACTCGGAAGCGCCAAGTGTACCCGGCAGAGTCTTTCTCATCAGGATTAATTCAAGAACCCTTCCGAAAGGCGATGTAGTGGGACCTTTTGAAAATCATTTTGTTCTTCAAAAAAATCTCATCACCTTTTCCTTCCTTTGTTATATTATTGTGATGAACTATGTTCATGTTGCGATTGCCCACTCCTCGCCCTCGCTGGAAAGGCATGCTACGGGCGAAAGACAAGAATAAAAGGGGTGGGGAACGCCCACGGGAGGGTGAGTGTCGTACACCCCCGGGAGATGGCGGCCAGTCATTGTTGGCTCCGATCGAGGATCCCCACATAAGGACCGGGCAAGGTCGAGCTCAACCGCTTGAGGACGGCGAACCCGCTTAAGTCGATAGAAGGGAATCAGGGCCAATGAATCAAGGCCTGAATTCAATGGGTTAAAAGGGTCAAACTGAGTCAAGAGATTCAAGTCAAAGAATGACAAACTGAGTGGATCAGATTTTGAGTTCAGATGTTAGCCTTCCTGTGAGATTAATTTGATTGTAAGTATGAAATAAATAAATGTGTGATTTTTATATTATCATGTGAAATGTAAGAACCACCAAAACTAGAATCTGAGGAGTGATGCCCTCAGAACAATTATGTTGAACTTCCTGAGTAGATACGGGACCCTATTACGGACTCCTCCTAAAAGTGCGCATTGGCATGAGGGGGTGTCATTTCGCGCTTTCAGGGCAACTTGCTCGATTTCGGCCTGGTCTGAACCAGAAAAAACTGGAAAGAAAGGTAGTCTTTTTCAGACTCTTCTACCAAAATTCACTAGAACTTCAATTGTTCAGGATGAAGCTATTGATTCAGCCACAAAGCGGAATCTCTCAGATTTAGCAGAATTTTGTCTGACGTCAGCTTGAGCTTTCCTCTGGCCTTCAAATTCAATTTTCAACCTTGTTTTCCCTCCAGGAACTTCTGCATAATGACTTCCTTCTGCTAGAAAGTGCTGATATTTCCATTGAACGCAATTATCCCTTCAGTTGGCTTCTAATGCGGGTGATATCCGATAGCCGTAATAGTAGAACTAGAGAGGCTCACGTGGCTCTCCAATGCACTCGATAGCTACTCCCTCCTTCAGTTCTCCGTCAGCAATTGTTAGGACTCGCTGCTGCATTGTACTCACCTCTGAAACCTTTTTTTTCTGAAGTATCGTTATTGGTAAGGCTTTTTGAGTGTTTTGATTTTTGACGACTTGTTTCCATCTTCCAGAAACTTTCTACGATTGCTTTCTCACAAATTTTTTAGAGCGCTCTCTCGACGTCCCTGGACTGCCGACACCTAGACCCGCCCCAACAGCCCCGCCCACTTTGCAAAATTAGTAATTTTTACAGATTAGCTTATTTTTACAGATCCTCGATCGCCATAAAACCTCAATTCTCTATGTCGACTTATACTGAATTGTTTGATTTTGTTACCATTTCATATTTTTTCCAAAGTGAAAGACTACCAAGAGCGGTTCCATTTCCTTTTTCTGGATGTTTCCCCGAGACAACCACAGAATGTAGGAGGGATTCTTCGGAAAGTTCCTCACCAATACGCACCTATTTCAGAGCGTACCTCCCTACCCCCCCCCCCCCAAATTTTCGACATTTTTCCTGAACCCCGAAATATATTTGACCCTATCGATCATGATCGCCATGAATATCCCGATATCGTCAATTCATTTGGTCACTTTACTCGAATGCTCGTTTTCGTTAGTGGTTTAGCGCCAGAGCATCGTCGCACTTTGGTACCTCTGCTAAGTGGTTTTGCTTTTGGGGAGGAGGGGGGGGGGTACCAATCTGAGGCTTGTCGGTACCTCCTCCACTCGACGGTTGACAAGCTTTTATGTGAGAAACTGGAACAGGGTAAATAAAGCTGGACATTGAATTCGAAGAGAAGCTCCAGCTAAAGGGCGATGACATTCCTTACTGGGCGCTACTGGACAAAGCCGGTGGCAAGCTACAGAAAGTTAGTCCCAGAAGAGAGGTGAGAAGGGCAGATTTCAGACAACTATCCACTTTAATAATAAAAGTGGCTTTCACACAGGTTCGCGCCATAAACATACGCATCCACTACGGCTCCGCTTGATTGAAATGATTTCTGTTTTTCAAGGCATTTTTCGGTCTAATCGAATAGTTCCCCGGTGGGTTTTTGGGTGTCGCAAAGTGTTATGCGGAATGTTTGCCTATTTGCCTTGTCGTCGTGCTGCCCAAATCGATGCTTATCTTATCAGTTGGGCACCGAATCCCGCGGTTTTTTCCTCCTTCGGACATACACGTACCCACCGCCTTATACAAGATTTCTTTTGATATGATGGCGTGAGTTTCCAAATGTTTCCTGATCTTTTGGACTATTACTGAGGTGGCTTTTGCACAACGTTCTCTTCCCCTTATAAATTAGATGAAGCGGTGATGGTTTGGAGAATGGGCGACTAAACCCTCAAGTCATCGCCATGAAAGACACTCGCGGCCCTTATAGGCTTAAATAGACCGGAAACGTTATAACAATGAGGCTTTTCCCTTGTTTTTCCTTTTGGTGTAAGCGTAATGGAGGAAATCGATTGCTTACAGGACTAATGAGTAGGTAAAGTGGGTATCTTTTAGGGGATTGTATGTGCTAATCGTTGTTTGGCCCACTGTTCCTAGAAATGGGCATAGATCAAAGGAGTTATATTTGAATGGGTTGGTTGGGATCTTTACTGAAGAAGTGGTCAATTTCTGGACTGGGAATGAAGGGATTCTCCTTTACCCACTGAAGAACTGCTGGAACTGGACTGGTAGGTTCAGTCTTCACCGCAGGGACTACCTTGCCCCCGTTTATCGTAAATTCATGAACGGTATGGTATGAAACACTTGTAAGGGGTACGGATTCAGCTGAACTTTCAGCAGAACACTTAAGTGACCCGAGGGACATTGGGCTACCCTCTCCGAGTTGTACTCTTTGGTGGCGTACTTTCAGTTTTTCCCAAGTAAATCCATGCTTCCCGTACGGTTACCAAGACGGTTTTCCATTCCTTAGAAATCTCAGGTGAGATTCTCAAAGCGGTTTTTTCCGGGAAATCCATTCATCTATCAGTAAGATCAATAATTGTAATGCATATGTCAGCGCCATGACAAATGCTGGATGGCCCATTGACATGAGCACGCCCAGACCAAGTGCACTGCGGTTTTTGTCACCCGCAGTTCACTCACAGCTTCACTACACCCCTTCCCTGATCTTTTCATGATCTTTCAAGGCGGCCACCTGCCACTTTCCTCTTTTCCTATGAAAAGTAAAATGAATTTCAATTTAACGCTGATAGTTTGAAACAATCACCCAACTTCTTGAAATGACAAGGAAATAATTGCCGAAACGCCTAGCAATGGCTCCTAAAAGGGTTGTGGACGGGCGCCAATCATTCACCACCCTCGATTAAAATAAACAATAATTCGAGTGCTAGTCATCTGTTCGTTTTTTTCCTCTCCTCATCCTTCAGCTTGCTTTCTCTCATCCTTTCAGGCTAGTCTGGAGAACTTTTGCTTGCGAACAATGTTCTTTCTCGTATTACGCCACCTGCTCGGCTGGCTGGCTGCTGCTGTGCACAGGAAAAACTAGACGTTAGCCCGAGTTTTGGTCAGAGGTCTGTAACTATGCTGTAATACGGCCTAGAAACTCTCAGAGGAGGCTTCTTCATCAAACTGGACTCTGTGAAAATCCTTTCTCCCATCTTTCTATGCCAGTTTATTTTGCTCAGCAGCTGTTCTATTTATCTCTCTGGTATTCATGTCAAAAACTGATTTTCTCGCCGAACTTGGACTGGAGAAGATCCCAGGCCAGAGCAAGTTAAATTCCCCATTCTCTCTGTATATTTTCAAATTTTCTTTCATCTCAAGCTTATTGTCTTAAATTCCACGTCAACACCTTTAGAACAGCGCTTTGCGTTGCGGTGGGCACCCCATTTTTCATAATCCTTCCTGACATAGTTATGTCCTTCCAGCGGTCAGATGACGTTTAGGTGCTTCTTCATGCTTTGAGGTGGGAGGTATGTCGATTATAAACTAATGCAATACTTTTTTGTTACGCGATATGTTACGCGATAACGGAATGGGCGGAGACAGAGAACTATTGTGCGTTCCTCACTGGAGTCCCCTCCATATAAGATGTGAAGAAGATAGACTTGCATACGTCCAAAGCGGACTGTGCATTTAAGAGGGGATTTCCCTTACTTTCTTCGCGCTTTCCAGAATCGATTAAACTTTAGCCCTATATTTAGTATGACTCCCTATCTTAGACTGTCACTGTGGGTGTGGTAGGGTTCAAAGCTATGAATATGATAGAACACCCTCGTAACCGTGAGCTACAGCGTTGATTGCTATGATTTGGTCATATTTCCATTTTTTTAAGCTCAATAGGTGCGCTATTTTCTGCGATGGTGAAGTAGCGTGGTGACAACTGGCGCTCGAACGCGCTAGTCGTCATGTAGACCAAATAGCATTTAAGTGCACTACAATTCTTGAGGGAAGTCGAATGCACTGCGCATTTCAAAAGCGATCTCCTCAGCGAGGAAGCCATTTCGATCACCTTGGTTTTTCTTTGTCACCTGGAAGTACTTGATAAGTTAGTTTTTGCCCTTTGGACCTTCAAACCCTCACGTTATCTTCGTTGACCGTACAATAATCCGCCGCGATCGCTGCTTTGCCCCTTCTCAATGTTTGCTGATGCGACAGATAGACATTAACTACTGTAGAGCTACGGGACTTTAGACCACTAATTTGCTATAATTTCGAGGAGGGAATTCTGAATGCTTACGATCTTGTTCGCAACGGAAAATGGGGCCTGTTAAGGGGATAGGCTTGGTAGGGTGCCGTCCCTTTTTTCAGACGACAACACTGCATCATATCGTTCGTAGGGGTCGTTTTCCATCCTCTGTTGTCGCTTACTCGTTTCAGCTAGTGGGGGACGAGCTGGCGGCGCGCAAAACCCAGCCCCATCATCAGCAGCGTTCAAGACTGTAAGTGTCCAAGTGAAGAAGGACTAAGTGGAACGGATGCCAATCCAGGTTTTGGCAGTGTTGTGAGAATTTACTGTTTTGACCAACTAGCTGTCCCCTTCCTGTCTTTCCTTGAAGAACTTTCTTAGAGCGTTACAGCCGATGATTTTATGCTGAACGGAAAGCGCCGACGCAGTGGAAGGGTGTGAGAAAGTAGCCCCTGAGTCTAGACAGGATTTTAAGTGTTTAGAAAGGTCAGTCCGAGCTAGGGGAAGCTGAAGGCTAAAGTTTTCCCTTTTGATATAGCTTTGAATGATTGGAATCCTCGAACTATCGACTGCAATCTTTTTGGAGACTCAAGAATTTTCGAGCTTTCCGCTTGAAGGGGGCATTCTGCTGTATCACTAGTTCCTCTCGCTGGTTCATCACAACCAACAAGTTTCGACCTATAAACTTTTGTGAAGCTGCGACCCATTTTGGTCACAAAAATGTACAGCTTTTCACAACGTGGCTTGTGCAGGCTAGTTGCGCGCCATGTGGTGCCCCCTTCGAGCCGAATGGCGCTGATTTTTGTATACCCTGTGTCTCAGCTTGTCAATCAGGCTCCATGACACAGCAATCGATGCTATTCGTTGGTCATCCACTCCTCTCTCAGTCGGCCAGATATCCATCCCCCTTCTGTCATCAAGGTTTCTGATAGAAAGTTCAGGTTTTTCGAATTATAAAGCTTTTGCCGTCACCATCACATTCGCTAGGTCGCCGCCCAAGGAGGTGGAGCGAGAAGGCCACCTCGAAGAACATGCCGCAGGCTAGGTGGCCCTGATGTTTGCCGCGGCTTGTTTAGGTCCGACTCTTTAGAAAAAGCCAAGAATTCAAAGAGTAGACATGAGTGGAACGAATGCTTCCATAATTTGTGGAAAAATCGTTGGCATCGATGTGAAGAGACTGCTTTACAGCGCTCTATTGCACCCATTTGTTACATTATCAACGCTCCCACTAGGTGGACATGGATTTATCAATACATTTTTCGTATCTATCAATCACTTTTTCTTTGTTTGTTCTCTCATAATTATTTGTTGAATTTATCTTTCTTTGTTTTGAAACTCTTTCTCGAACCTTTCTTCATAGACTTGTAAGAGTTCCTTCGGCTTGGGAGGGGCAATGCGCACCTTTGCTAGTTCCTCTTGCTGTCCATGTTAACTAACAGGTCTCACCGAAATGACCCTGGCTTTACGAGTTCACAAGTCGCATTTTGGTGGAGCTTTGTAACTCGTGTGAAGCTGCTATATGGTGCAAGTAAGCCACATTGTTCACATGTGTTTACAGGTCTTCACATAGTGCCCTTAACAGGCTTCGTTGAATTCGGTGCCCCCACCAAGCCGAACTGCGTTGTTTCTCGAACACTGCTTGTATCTGGAGAGCCACAATTTAAAGTCCTGATACACCTCAGGACTAATCTTTGACTGTGCAAAGGTTTTTAGCCACTCAGTGATGATTTCATTGGAATTTTACTTTTGAAAGAGCTCCTCAGTGAATTAGCTGGAAAACCTCTTGGCCGTGACTCTGAATCATTACAGTAATCCGGAGTTATCTAGCCACAAGGGCAAACACAGTGCTACGCTTTCCCTGTAGAAGTTCAGCCTAAATGAAGAACGGCCTGACTAGAAGCTCTTCCTCGGATGAAATTACTTTCGAATGTCAATTAGTTGGTGGCTCATTTGTAATTTTTTTGTTTTTTTTTCCTAGAGAACGTCATCAGGTTCGGAAATTTGCTGTCTGGTCGTCCCAGTGAACGTGCGTAGTCTCGAGCTGCTCACTATTCAGAGATTCAGAGCATAAATGGGGGCGAAAAGCGGTCATGGCATGCCATTTCGGCTTATGGTCTTAAAGCTGGCTGGCTGGGTTGACGTCACCAACACGTACTGATGAATTAGTACCTTTCATTTTAGCACTAGTACATCGTAAGCTTTACAAATAGCTCGCTTTTCTTAGTTTCGCCATCGTTCAACATCATATTTGTCCCGATAATCCATCCTAGACGATGGATTGGTTTTCACCTTCAGAGGAAGTGGGGATCCCCATGTTCGAACGATCCATGGCTAGGACAGGATTATTAATCAACCATTGAAGAGCAGTATCGCATCGTTCATCTTTCTTTTAGGAATTTTTCATCGCTGTTATTTTATAGAGAAGCTAATCTTGGAATAGAAGTGGCGTAATAGCGAATGTAGACTAAGAGCGTTAGGGTTATGAGCTGTACTCAGGTAACATAGTTAAATTGCTTAAAGGTCAATTCGGCTTGGAGGGGCACTTTGTACTTCCGCTAGTTCGCCTTGCTGGCACATGTCAATTCACAGGTTTATACCCGTACTTGGGCAGCTACGAAATGGTATTAGTGAGCCACTCTAGTTACAGAAATTTACAGGTCTTTACAAGGTGGCTTGTACAAGCCTCGCTGGGTATCTGGGCATTTGGTGTCCCCAACAAGCCGAACTGCGCCCAGAAAAGTTTCTTATGATAGAGGGCGAACAGCCAATCTCTTCGGTTTTTTAGGTGATTATGCAACTTCACGGCTGTATTTGACCCTCCCTGGACTTAGACGGCCCTTTTGCGATTCCGAATTTCAGAAAACACTTTTATTTGTGGAGGTCGACTTCATTGATCGCGCTAATTTCGTTACTCGTTATTTCCTCTGCATTACTTTCTGTTTGTACGGTATGTGCCACCATTCCCATGAGCTCTCGACACGGCTGCCCTTGGTCGTTATCAGCACACTGCCCCTCCATATCAGCAACCGTCTCGAAGACATATTAATTGATGACTTTTTCCAGATGGATCCTATATTGAACGGGTCATATGTACATTACGGTATGGGATTGCCCACCTCAGCATACGCAGCTGCCGCAGGACTCTCCTCACAAAATTATAACGGGTAAGCATATTATTTTTAGTGAATTTTGATATTTGAGTGATAGTAGTTGCGATTTTAAGCCTTACTGGGCATCTGTACCTAAATGTGAGCTGCTTTTCATATGAAATGGAGTCTTGAGCTTTTGGGTGAAATAGTTTGAGGAGTTCATTCGGTTTGTGGAGGGTGGGCAATGAGTCTGAAGGGACCTGAAGAACCTGCGGAGGGGTCAAGAGCGTTTGGAGGACTCTACCCATCAGGATTGATGACGTACGTCAACACTCCATAAGCCTACCACAGAATAAAGGGCGCCGCGCATTCCCTTCATTACAGATTTTTTGAAGATTGAAACTACCCCCCCCCCTTCCCCCCACTTAGCACACGGTACTGGACGCATGACCGAGCTTCGTTGGACTCAAACCTTGAAAATTCTTCTTTGACTTCAACAAGAAGCCGCACGCTTACCTGTCGAGGTGGATCCGCGTTATGTCATGTGCGATGAAGAGGTTCGAAGTATGCTCCCTTCGGTATTAAAAGGGACCAGGGCTGAAATGAGGCTAGCATTCAAAGGAAGGTGTATGCCATTTGAGTCTCCACCCGACGTCCTCAACGTGCAGCATGTGCGTCGATGGCGAGGTCCCGCAGCGAACAACATAAACGTCAAGCTGCTTACACAGTGAAGAGAACAGCACTGTCCTCAATAAGCGAGAGAGACAAAGACAAGAAGCGCAATTGGCTCGGCTAGGCCTAAAGGTGGTAGTCCGGCGTGTTACGTGCTGTGTGCTTTGCCTGGGAGCGGGACCCCGGATGGTGGCCAGCTACCGCTACCCTCCAGCCTCATTTCCGTGCGCTTTTGAGTGGCAAAAGGGGCACAGTTCTATAGATCCTTTCTATTAGCATATGGCAAAGACCAGGATCCTCGGAACAGCTATCTATTCGCTACGTACCGCTTCCTCAATTTTCCCCAGCTTCCCTATCAATTTTCCGGAGTTTTACTTCCACAAAAGTTCATCCACATTTCCCAAAAAAAAACTGCCATTGAGGGAAAGGGTGGGGATATATAACTCACCTGAGACGAAAAAACTCGAGAAGGAGCCGAAAACAATTCCTCAAGAGTGAACAGGACCGCCTCTCTTCCCTCGACCAAATACAACCCCCTCCCTGGCCGAAGACCCTCCGAGGTCCGACGTGCCCTGGTTACGACACAATTGTACGTGGAAAAGTGGGCGGCAGAACACACTTTGATACCTTGAGAGAACCCTCCTAGGGGGAAAGGGGTGCGAAAGCACGAAGTGGCCTGTCGCGTGCCCACTGGCGCTAGAGCAGATCCGTACCCAGCTCCCTTCCCCCTCCCCCTACCGGCCAACGTTTCAGGTTCTAACTGCTATTAATTGGCATCGGATTTCTGAGGGAAAAGGACACCCGAACGAAAATGCCCATTGACCGCACTGCGCCACGCAGAAACACTGAAAAATTTTTCAATTTCAAGGTATCCCTAAATCGAGCCTTGAAGAAGTTTCAGGAGAGTATACGGTAGGAGGAAAGATATAGCCCTGTAAGAGCCCGTCGAAGCATACCTGCGCGGTCGCAGCGCGGTCTCGAAGTTGCTGCGCGGGAAAAATGCAATCGATCGGAAAATTGTCACAGGCTCGAATTTCAAGTATTTCGGCCCAAGATTCCCACTTATGGCAAACACCTTCAGATTAGCAGTCAATTAGGCAATTTTTCACCCCTCCCTGATTGCAGCAATTCGTCCGAACACTCTGCTGACCCGTCGTCGTCGAGTTCGCCGGGCGCCCAACCAAATATGAACTTGTTGCTCACCATTCGACTGCTCATGCAAGGGAAGGTTAGAACAGTTCAATGTTAACTATTAATCATCGATAGAAGAATCACGGATTGTTTGCAGGAGGTTGGAAGTATAATCGGAAAACGGGGCGATCAAATCAAAAGGATTCGAGAAGATTCCGGCGCAAAAATCAATATATCGGATGGATCGTGCCCGGAACGGATAGTAACGATCACCGGCAGTTTGACGACAATCAATAAAGCCTTCGCAATGATCTCTAATAAATTTGAAGAGGTGAGCATCTAATTTAAACCTGGACGGGCTCTGGGTGCAGCACACGATGGGCACACGTGCTGGGATGTGCGTAAACTAGCTAGGGTGTCCTAGCTAGTTGACCGTAGCATTCATGGGTCTTAGCGCAGTTGTCGCCGCTTTGGCCCCATCGCCGTGACATGGCTCTACCGGCTGCACCTGATCCATTAGCAGAGAATCTCTCGAATGTCCCCAGAAGCTTCCACTTGTGTTGAGATAATTTTTCGTTCGAAAATCACGCCAGAGAAAAGCTGGTGCATAAGCTTGACCTCTAATCAAATCGAAGCACATGGAGATGGTCACGGCGCAAGCCGGCGACGGAGGGGGTGGCATTTTGCTTTCTTGCTATTAGGTTGTCCGGAAAGTTCTGCAGGTTTCGAGTGTTTCACTTTAAACGATCATAACTTTCTTAACACTCATCGGATTTAATCCAAATAAGCACCATTCGAATCAGCACACTTTGACAGCAGTCGAGAAATCCCATCAAAGAAAAAACTGGGTGGTCGAGAATCCACGAAGGTCTTTTTTGCCTAGTCCTAATTGATGAAGTTCGTCTGGAGAATATGGTGGATGTGGTAGAACTTCAACCCCCAATTCCTTCAATTTATGGATACTGGTGATAAAAAGTTATAGTGGATCACACCAGCCGATGACCACCAAGCCGTGACCAGAATCTTTTTTTCGTGAGGGTTCGGCTTTGAAAATTACCTCGGTGGTTCGTCGAAATCCAACCACTGTCCGGAACGTCTCCTGTTATCATACATGACCCATTTTTCATCACAGGTGACAATTCGGCCCAAAAACAGGTCGTTTCTGCTGCGCAAAAGCAATGCAGAAGGAACCTCGAGACGTGCCGATTCCTGCCGGTCACTCCGATTGTGGGGCACCCAATTGTCGAGTTTTTTCACCTTCCCAATGCGTTCCAGACCATCTGCAACAGTGGATTTGCCAACGCCTAGCTCTTCTGCTATCTCTCGAACTGTTTGGGATGGGTCAGCCTCCAAAATCCCCCTAAAATCCTCGTCAGATATTGCTTTAGGTCGACCGCTATGAGGTTCATCTTCAAGGCTGAAATCTCCAGAACGAAATTTGTTGAGCCATTGCCGCACAGTGCTTTCTCTAGCACTATTGGGCCCCCACACCTGGTTAATTTGTTGAGCTGTTTCGATTGCGGATTGCCCCAATTTATAGTCGAAGAAAAAAATCGTCCGAAGTGCTCTTTTCACATGCTTGAAAAAATCTAAAAAAGGGGTTCATCAAGCAATGGTGAAACGGCAATTATACCATCAGATAGCGCAAAGAATTCTCTTCAGGATGTACTACTGAGACGCAAGGGAGAATGAGTTTTTAATCAGCAATGAATGTACAAAAAATAGTAACACAAAACCTGCAGAACTTTCCGGACAACCTAATGCTTCCCATCGACGGTCCAGTCATCAAGTGAAGACCTGGCAAATCTTGTAAAGCTATGAAATGATACATGTCAATGTTTGTGGACACTGTCGACTCCTGTAAAGCGAACATGTCAGTTCTTGTGACGCAATGATAAAAACACCATTTACCATTGTGGCTTGGCGAGCTTGTTCCAGCTTCAGGAGTTGACCCCACCATTTTGAAATGTGAGTTCCTGAAAGCTAAGCTTCTCGTGATGAGATGATTCCATTGAACTCCGCCCAGACGCCCATTGCGGGGTGCTTGGAATTCCCTCGAACCACAGTACATCATCGTTGAACACAGCGGGGAGGATCGTATTCGACTGCTGGGGAGGGGAGGGGAGGGGGTGCATTCCGCCTCGGAAAATTCTTCGATTGTTGGTTCGTCCTGCTTCATGCGCACTACGTTCACTCGAGCTAAATTTTGAGAAAATCTGATAAGGGCGTGAGCAGATCGTGGGGGGGGGTGGTGGGTTGCCGAAGAACAAAACGTATTGAACGTACTGCCATTCTAGATAGCGCAATTATGAGTCCTGGTCCCAACTGCGGTTGTATGCTTCTGAGAACTGATGTCGAATGTGTATGTCATTCTATACGAATGCGACATGGTCCGCGGTCGCGCAGAGGATACCATCAATTTGGGCGCTTGGTCGTGCGCTTCTATACCCAGGCACTGCATGAGAAAAGAGGGGGGGGGCTTTAGTGTGCCCGGTACTTCATGCTGCCTTTTCTGAACAAATTTCAGTAGTTTGACTATGGCAGTGTGTTCTTCTGCGCTGCGATTATGCAGACATGAGACGGGTCTGAAATAGAACCCCATTCAGTTTGGCCCCTCGTCACCTTCTATCCTGCTCGTGCTCGAGACAAGCATTAGTGCTAACGATACGAGCACTGAATAGCACTAAATTACAATGGTACCGCCTACGCTGGATACGCCACACATTCTTCCTTTACCTAAACTGCAGTGGGGATTTGAGGATTAACACTAAGCATCAACTTCCGACGGTACATAGAGCTGACTTACGTTTTTATTTGCAAATTGCGGGTGTTGCATGAGGATGAGGATCAGGGCTGTTGAGATGGGAGTCGTAACGTTCAAGCTGTTGGACAGTCCATTTATTAACCAATAAGCAAAACCCAGCCACCCTTGATAATTTTTCGTAGAATTTGGCCAAGGTTGGATTGGTAAGGGTAGCGATAAAATGGACGTTTCAGCAATTGAGCTTTCTTCCCATCACCTTGACGCTTCGGATTTCAAATAAACTGCTCGCCAAGCGGGATCAAATGTCAAAACCTCCTGCCCAAGGCGCTATCGATCGCGAATTGACGACGATGGCGAAAGGTCCAAAAACATCGCGTGAACGCCAAGATTAGCTTGGCGTTATAAACAAGCGTTTCATGGACAGCCGTCCTCACTACTCTGTTCCTCAACAGGGGAGTGGGTAGAAGGTGGTTAAGTCAACGAGGAATGGAGCTCGAAAGCTCCACTGAAATGCGAAAAAGAAGTTGGCAGGACGTTTTTAAGAGTGACGATCTGTCGCTCACTATCTCATTGATACTTTCCGTTGAACTGTGTGAACTCTTTTTGGCTCAGAAAGAAGGACTAACAGTCAAATCAAGTTGAGAAGAACTATGGCTCCTCCGAAATAGCTAGAGCTCCAGAAGAACATGCGCTTCAGACCCTTTACGCTCGTTGAGCTTCCGATTTTGACGAGGTGTACTATGCATGGCACATTCCCAAATGTCTAGAGGGCTGCAGTAGTGAAGCTTATTAATACTAGAAAGCCGCTGAATCTTCAAAATTGTTCAAGAAATAAGGGTTCTATTGAGGTCCAGGGCTTGGCTCGTGGAATCCAAAATGAAAATGATTTCCTGATAATGAAGAAGGTGTTTTTTTAGGATATGCGTGCTTTACCAAATTCTGTTCCAAAGCCACCGATCACGATGCGATTAATCGTTCCAGCAACGCAATGCGGTTCACTTATAGGAAAAAGTGGTTCAAAAATTAAAGAAATTCGAGAGGTAGGTTTTTCATGGTTTTTTCATTGAAATTTCTCCTACTACGACCTTGAAGACTAGCATGGCCACCACGAGCAGCTGGAGTGGTAATAAAGACGAGCTTCGAGTGAGATCTCCCCGCCTGTAATACCTGACGGATAAAGTCTGTGATCTGAGGTCGTAGCCCTCTGTCTTCTGTCAGAGGGCTACGACCTCAGATCACAGACTTTATCCGTCAGGTATTACAGGCGGGGAGATCTCACTGCTTTGGCCGTCATTACACTTTTGTCATCTCTTGCCCTTCTCTTTGGAGTTTTTTCCTGGCCATCTGTCGCCAGCGTTACTTCTTGGCGCGACAACAGAGGCAGTGAATCCGAAATTGTAGTCCTGGGTGTTTTTTGCCCGCGACGCGCATGACTGAAACATGATGTGGTGACGAGCGCTTGAAGAACCCGAGAGGATGTACTTTTGAATAGAGTTTTGCTAAAATATGAACCGTCAGCAGGGCCGTCGCTGAAGCGAATGGCCCAAAACAAAGCCCCATTCGGTGACACTCTCATCTAGAAAGTACAATGACTTCTAGGTAGGAAGGGATGGAATAAATATTCCAAAGGTGCGAAAGACAAGACCTTCTGGACTTTGCTGGGCGAAAGCCACACCTGAATTGCTAATCACTACAAACTTTTTTCTTAGAAATGAGGGCGTATAGAACTCAATATGGACTACTGTAACTTGAGGGAAAACCAGTGGGAGTTCTCAGATGTTTCGAATCAGTGGAAAAACTGAATGAAAACTGTGCTGCCTCCTCTGACCCTTGATGTCTACAATAGGTTTTTACTTTCCAATGTCTCCATTACCTCAGCCCGTTCTTGAGTTTTTGGAGAGCGTTAGAACTTTCCATTCCTTCTGTCCTTCTGGCCCAAGGTTCAGGTCGGCTGCAGCTTCGAAGAAAAATTGAACAGCAAGAAACTTCTGGAAAGACATGGATGCTCTGCGGGGATGTTTCAGGGACTCCTTTCAAGAGAGGGATGAGACAAAAAGAGCACACTGTAAAGATAATAAATTTTTTTCCTATCACTCTTTAGACAGCAGCGAGTTAGCACAGTTGGAAAATATTTGGAATGTGAAAGCCCCGACCCCTCGCCTCCCAAATTCACACTCTGTCCTCACTGCGCTTACTGCGTGTAGATCAGATACTTTCATCAACAATGGTTCAGTCTTCTTCTCTGCGGAAGCTGTGGCGAATCAAGGAGGGTGGGTTTGGGGCAGCCGCAGCCTATGCTGCCAGTTATGGTCGCCTGCCGCTTCCCATCACAGGTGGAGAACATACTGGCGCCCCGTCAACAGCTCCACCCTCTTGAAACGCGCCAGTGCCCGTAGGGACCAAGACTTTATACCTGCGGCGAACGAATACACTACTATCTGTACTTTCACAGAGGAACTCGCCGAATCCCCTACGTAATTTCGTTAAAAAGCGTCGTTAGCCTAGAGAAGGGCTTAGAGCTGTTGTACACCTCGTCTAGATCCTTGGGTTCAAAAACCCATGAATGACATCGACTGGGCGAGATCTTCGCTGTCTGGCAACTCTGTGAGGAAGCGGCGATGGATGTAGGAAAGCCAGGTAGGGGCAGGGTGGTCCTAACTACGCCTACGGTTATGGGATCAAATCCTAGATCAGCCAAGCCTTCCATCCCTTAGCGTTGGAATGACTTGCCCTACCAGACTGGATTAGATTGGGAGGAGAGGAGTAATGATAGACTGGGAGGAGAGTAGTATTGACACTGCTTTCACTAGTCATTGTATAAGCCAAACCGCATTCAAACCCCTTCTACGATTCTGAATGGGAATAGAATGAATGGGGCATCCCAAGACGGGATGATCATAAGATGTGATAGAGACCTAGAATCACATCGTTTGAGTTTTTACGTGGTACGAAGTGTGATGGGAAGAGATTCTATTCGTGCATCGTTAGCATGGAGGAACTATGGGAACCAGTCGTACAGACCAGGGATATCATCTTACTTTGACAGCTTTCAAACCACTTCTTCGATGGGAATCGTCGGGTGATGAGCAGATTTGAAATTTACACAGTTCCTGTGAAGGAACTGTGTAAAGTGAAAGAGTATGGGTTACACATGCAGGGGGTTACCCATCGGCTGACTTCATAAGGGCTTAAACTGACGCCATAGCCATGCCTACGTGACCTAGTAGGCCACAAGTCAATGTGACGGTCAGTGACTCGGTTTACATCGATTAGTGATGGGTTCAGCAAAGAGCTAGGATACTAGGAGGTTATCATTGGGTGGTCTTATTACTTAATCTGTACTCGAAGGAATGATGTCTATCAGTGTGATGATGTGATAAAACAGGTAAGAGGCACTTGCTGCAAATCCAAGGGAAAAGATGTGGAAACGGTATATTAAGGGTATTTTGCATGTAAGCCTCTGCTAAGGAACCGCGCTTAGCACTTGCGCGATCACAGGATGACTCTTAATCCTAGCGCAACTATCTAATGCCCAGGAGAGATGACATCCAATTACCTCAACGGTTTCGTTTTAGTTTTTCGTGACTTTCAGGCGACAGGTGCGTCCATTCAAGTAGCGTCCGAAATGCTTCCACAATCAACAGAACGTGCGGTTACAGTATCCGGAACAGCCGATGCCATAATATTGTGTATGGGACAAGTGTGCCAAATACTTTTAGAGGTATGATTTCATGTATAAGAGGCATTATCCAGTAATTTTGTAATTGTCCGAAGAAGCATCAAAAACAGAAGCCTCCAAACAAGGACTTTAAGGCTGAGGACAGCCACGCCTACTTCGTGTTGGGGATGTGGAGTTTACCATACAGCGCCGTGGCAGTTGTGCATTTCATTTTGTTTCCACGAGAACGCAGCACCCACGCATAAAGAAAGATCACCTCAGTTCGTGAAGAAACTGTTTCCTAGAAACTGATTTTTGAATATTCCAACCACTGCTTTTGCCCTTGCCAGTGCTTTCAGCGCTAATTTAGATTGATCACAAGTGGTATCCTGTCACGTCAAATATTCGTCGTCGCCACCTCCTCTTGGGCGAAGGTGACAATCTATACCGACAGCTCTGGCATTCGTAACGCATTATTTCATTGAGGCACTCGGGTGAGGAAGGCTTTCTGCCAATTTCACCTCTCGAGTACCACTTGCAGACAAGTCGACGGACTTCCCCAGTAGAATTCACATTAACGCAATTGCACCTCCCTCACTGGACGCATCTGATTCGGAGCGACTTCCATGGTGGGAAAATTTACTGAAAAAGTACCTCTCTATTGCTCATAAAAGGAAAGACTTGAAAAAATGAATAGAGAATGAATATATCCGTCAAGAAGAAGAAATGCAACATTGAGTTGCTGACTATCACCACAGCTATGCACGGGAAGAGAAAGGTTGATTAAGCCCAACCGCTGGAGCTAGTCAGCTAGGTATTTTCAACTTTTCCGCAAATTTGTGGTATGCAGCCTACGTCAAAGATTCCTATTTCACACCCCTTTCTTGTATGTGCGATTTAGTTGGCGAAACGAATATGAATCACCTGCTCGCACATGGGTGTAGGGCGACTTGGTTCAGTTGGCTGTGACTTGCATCTGTGTTTTGGAGTGTTTTTTCTTCAAATATTCTTTTCTGTTTGTTTCTGATTGCAGTTCAAAGTTGCCCAGCTCACCGTGGTCTCACTCAATTGAGTGAGGACTTCTATGCCTCGGGTGTCCCCTGTGAGCCAAATATGATGCTTGGCTGAAGTCCGGTCCGTGCCTTTCTGCAAACCAAATTGGTGCCATCCGACGCCCTGTCGTGTTGCCATCCATTATCCTTACTCTTCCAGTTTCCCTTTTAATGGAAAGCTTTCAATGTCGCTCCTGCCTACATGCGCTCGGGATCATGGTGCCGTTACTGAATGGTTTCCTCCTTGCCAAACTTGACGCGTGTATCCTAGCCTGCATTCGTTTAGAAGCTCTTGCCGTGAGGTGGCCCGCTCAACATTGCCGTGGGTGCCGTGTTCTCACCCAGTTGCGGAGTCTTTGCCGTGGGTGCCGTGCTACCGTCCGCCCAACATTGCCGTGGATGCCGTGTTCTCACACAGTTGCGGAGTCTTTGCCGTGGGTGCCGTGTTCTCACCCAATTGCGGAGTCTTTGCCGTGGGTGCCGTGCTACCGTCCGCCCAACATTGCCGTGGATGCCGTGTTCTCACCCAGTTGCGGAGTCTGCCGTGGATGCCCTGCTACCGTCCGCCCATCATTGCCGTGGGTGCCGTGTTCTATCAGTGTACATCATCGCTGGCGGAACCCCATCGATGGATCCTATGGAAGGGGGAGGGCGTCGTTAGAGCAGGGTTGGTCAGTATTGAAGAACTCTCAAACAGAAGGAGTAGTGAGCCTTTCCAGTCAATCGGATCTTTTAAGGTTAAGGTAAGGTTTCCTAATCCTAATGAGTTTTGTCATAACGGCACAAGAGGATCGAGTTTTTGAGTGGATCAGAATATTGCCTATCAAAAATCCATGCAAAATATCGCGAGTGAGGGGATATTCAAAAAATGTATTACGTTCTGAAAAGCGAAGATACTCGAATAATGATCGCATACTACGAATGTTATGGAAGTTCAGAGCACAAGAACTCGGCAGGCCTTTTTTTCCAGTTCTCCCTTATTTTTCAGCGTTTGTCCCATTCTATGGAGAGGTCCGCTTTTCTGATTTCGTCACGCCATTTCTCCCGGCTGGATGCCTGATCTGTGTGGACACCGACTCTCTTCAAGTGCGTCGAGCTTTGCACCACGAAAATTGCGTCACTCGTGATTTTTACGCGTTTCACCTCGCGAAATGGGTTGAGTTGAATGTATATGCCCCCATTGAGTAAACTGTAATAAAGGAGAGCAGAATTATCCATGGGCACGAGTCAGCAAAAAGGAGATGCAATTCCGATTAATGCCCGCCGCCCCAACTAAGAACAACTGAGTGGCCTCGTCGGAGGGCATCTAGCAAGTAAGGCGGTCCAACTGAGCAGGCGTTAGAACTAGAACTTTGAGCGGCTGTAGCTCGCTCCCCGCTCACTGTGGACTTGAATAGAGTGGGGCTGTCTTTAAGGCGTCCTTTGAATGCAGTTGGCACGATGGTTTCCTACTTAGCCTAAAATGCTAGTAGTGCATAGTGGGGAAATGGCGAAAGAACGGAGTGAAACGGTCAAAATCCTGCGAAGAAAAAGCCTCCGTTCTCAGAAATCGATTTCGGACGAGTTTCCCGTAGGCATCTTGCCAATCACCGCTACCGAAGATACGGCTGCATATGTGTACCCATGTATGCATGCATTCATACCAATCCCTTCGCTTCATAATTTGCTTAGCAAATGA